>ML316824.1:0-12195 GCA_005239505.1 Nicotiana paniculata | reverse complement strand
GGCTTCTTATGATGCTGTCGTGGTTGAAAGAGATGAGCTGAGAGACGATATTGAACAATGGGAAAAAGATTACGAGGATCTTGAGAATAAGGCAACTGTTGATGTGAGTTGGGCTTATTTGAATGTCGGGCTTGACAAATTGACGGAAATGGGCCAAGAAAATTTTGACTTAGAAGCTGAAATTGCCAAAACCAAGGAGACGATTGAAAAGTCTCAGCAAAGTCAATATTTTTCATCACCTGAAGTTGAAGTTCCAACGGGTGATGAGATCGTGCCCGATGAAGGTGCTGCCCAAGCTTCGCCATCTCAAGCCGCTCCTCCTGCTGATGAAGATAATCCCCTAGTGTTTAGTGAAAGTGTTTATCAACCCCTCTTTTTTTTTCTTTTGGAACAATTGGTGGCTACCCCCGGTCCCATTTGGGGGTGAAGTTTGGTTTAGTTAGTCCCCAATGACAATTTAGGGGCAACTTTGTATGAACAAATTTGGTTTAAACTAAGTTAATACTTAGTTTTTACCATTATATAATATTAATATTTACATTTCTTAGCATGACTTGTGTTTTTTCGATTTTTCATTTTACTCTTAAGTGTTTTCATGCTTTACGTTCGGGTTTTTGTTTTACCCCTTGGTATTTTAATTTTGCATTAAAAATACTTCAGTATTTCGTGTCTTTTTGAAATAAGCACGATTTAGAAAAGAGGGCCCTTTTATGAACGACACTTAATGAAGAAGACGTCTCAACTTCATAATGGTGTAAACATACAAAAGAGAGATAGGAATTCACATGTTTTTTTCGAATAATATTTTGCAGAAAGTCTTTATATTATTCGAACTTTCGTAGCATTTTACATGTGTTTGAGCATCGTCTATGACTCTTTCATAACTGTTTTCTTTTACAACAGGTTTTGAATAAAACGGGGGTATGAATTTCTACCCGTAACTAAATTCTGCCTTTAAACTAAACATTCGTTTACATTCACAGTATGTTCTTTGTAGGTTTCTGAATCAGGCTTTGTGTTTTGTCTTTGAATCTTTGATTCTGCTCATAACTTTTGACTTGTTGGGAAAAATGGATCTTCGGGCTTGAACTTTGACTCTTTTGATAGTCTTTTTTGCCTCTTCCATACTGTATAGTCCCCCAAGTGTTTGAGCTTTGAAGAATGAAATATCGAGTACTTGACTATTCCTCTCTTGTGGTCCTTTTCCTGAAAAGAAAAAACTTACGGGACTCCAAGGTATATAGTTTAGATGATGACTGCTTAACCCTTTGAAACGTCCATCAGAAAGTTGTAACCCTAAACAGGGAATTTAATTTTTTTTTCCTCGTGTCTATTCAGGTCTAATATCATCATCTGGTTATGGGTTAGCTTTTTGCCTATCATCTAAAATAGTTAAGGAATTTCCTCGTGTCCATTCAGTAATGGTTCGAACGTGCCTATACAAGTGAAATTTTACTCCCTTTTATAGGGAATTTCTTAATATAACGTCTACTCTTCTTAATGATTGAGCATTAATGACTAATAATATCATTAATGTAACGTTACAATTGGTAATTGTAACTGTTGCATGAAGATTATGTAACGTTTAGCTCATTGATTGAAGATCTTTGAATCTTCCCTTTATTCTGCGTTGGTTCATTCTGACCGTGTCTCTTCAACTCCTCAATTAGACTGGAACTCCCGCATCTAATTGTCTCGTATGTATGCTATTCCGTTCCTCTTTGTCCCATACTTCTTTCTAAACTTCTGAGCAATTGTCATATTTTCATTGATCCACGTAGATTGCCTTGTCATCAGAAATATTACACGTGTGAAGTCTATTTTTTACCAATACAGAATTGATGTGTAACAACCCTCCAAACAAGCTGTAAGGTGTTATAGGGGATTCATGTTTCAAAAGTCAAGTTTGTGAATTTTTACTTTGTTGCTTTGATCCAAACGACATTGAACAATGACCGTAGTATTTTACTCCCCCCTCNCCCCCCCCCCCCCCCCCCCCCCCCCAAGTTCTGAAAACTTATAAAGCTCTTGAATATTGCCTAAGTTTAGAATGCATAACATGTGCAAGTTAGTCAATTGACTGTAACAAATTAAAATGGATCACCAAAATAACTAAACTCTACTTTTAGCTATCAAATTTGATGAGTTCGTGTCACGACCCAAATTCCCAATCCTCGGGATCGTGATGGCGCCTAACACCATACTTGGTAGGCAAGCCAATGTTAGAACTTACCTAACCTTTTATTTTAAAAGCTTACTTAAACACAAAAGAACAATTTAGAATAAAAAGGAAATTTAATATTTTCCAATAAATGTAATCAGGAATAATATTCAGTAGGATGAAACGAACCACGAACTAATACTAACTATATAACTATCTAGGATCTGATGTCACAATTCACGAACTACTAAAGAATACTACAAGTATTTGACTGAAAGAAATATATCTCTGTTTTGAATGAAATAAAACAGCAATCTAAATAATAAAGGGAAGACTCCAGAAATCTGCGGACGCCAGCAGATCTACCTCGTGTCTCCGTGCGAATAATATCAGCTACTACTTTCACCTAGCTCTGACCGGTACCTAGATCTGCACAAGAAGTGCAGAGTGCAATATCAGTACAACCGACGCCATGTACTGGTAAGTGCCGAGCCTAACCTCGACGAAGTAGTGACAAGGCTACGGCAGGGCATTTACAACATAACATGTATACAATGTATAATAAAGTAAGAAGGGAATAATAATAAACTAATTAAACATTAACTTACAACAATTAATAAAACAATTCGGTTAACTTTTTCCGATCTCAGCTATAACCAATCCTCACGAAAATTTCCAAGTTTCACTTTAAAATAACCGTAAGTGCAAAGTATGAAAAGACCACAATAAAACGGTGAGTATTCCAGTCTTTATATTTAAAATCAATAAAACATGAATATCCTCCCTTATTGCTCCTTGTTGCGGCGCGCAACCCGCTCCCACCTGTCCGCCCTTATTGCTCCTCCCTATATATATCACCCTTATTTCTCATGTTGCGGCGTGCAACCCGATCCCACCTGTCCACCTTTATCACTCCTTGTTGCAGCGTGCAACACGCTCCCACCAAACAACCACATCTCGTTATTTATAAAAAAGATTTCACAATTTAGGCCAAAGCCTTTCACCATATTTATGTCTTAACAATTGTAAAAAGAAAGCTGTGATATTCATAAACTTCATCAATTACCGTTTCACAATGAAACTAACCGGAATATATTGTAAAAAACTGTCAACCAGCTCACCCTTTTATGTATCAGAGTGAAGCCAAGGGAACAACCAACACTTATAAAATACTTGAAACAATACTTAACAATAAGTTAACGAAAGCAAGTAGATAATTTGGTGGTGCAATTAAGTCAGGGATCAAAATAAATTCGAAATGGGGAAGGGATCATGTTCAACAGATAATTTGGTGGTGCATAGATACTCGTCACCTTACCTATACACCACTCACATGCAATTCCACATAGCATTTAAGTTGGGGATTCCTATTCCCTTAAGTCAAGGTTAAACCAAACACTTACCTCGATCTCACAAGCAATTCACTGCTCAAGCACATCTTTTCCTTTAGAATTTGCCTCTAACCCGCTCGAATCTAATCAAAATTGGTTCAATATTATTGATTATTGCTAAAGGAATTAACTTTAATGAAAAATCATGGTTTTCCTATGTTTTCCTATCAAAAGACAAAAATCAACCCCGGTTCCGCTTGGTCTAAACTCGGGGTTCGGACCAAATCCCGTTTACCCATTCTCCCCCGAGCCCGGATATACAATTGGTTTTGGAATCTGACCTCAATTCGAGGTCTAAATTCCCGAGTTTCAAAGTTCCTAAGCTCTACCCAAAAATCTCAATTTTTACCATGAAAACTCTAGATTCTATGATGAAATCTTGTAAAAAGTTGTTAAGGATTGAAAGGAATTAGTTAGAGATCACTTACCAATGATTTGGAGAAGTTTGGATCTTTGGAAAATCACCTATGGAGGTTTAGGGTTTGAGAGAATTGAAAAATGGGTGAAAATCCCGTCTAAAATCCTACTTAACAGGCTGTAGTTATCGCAAATGCGATCAGGGGTTCGCAATTGTGAACTCTTCAAATCTCTGCTGCCTTCGCATTTGCGATATAACTGTCCCATTTGCGATATCTGGGGTCGTTCGCAATTCCGGCCAAAGTTTCGCATTTGCGAGGATGGCTTTCCCAGGCCTCCTTCGCACTGCGACTGTTTGTCGCATTTTCCAGGCCTGCAGCCTTGCATTTGCGAAGCCTGGTCTCGCATTTGCGAGATTAGAGGCCTGTGCAAAACACCAGATGCACAACTGAGTTTTCTTAAGTCTAAATCGCTCAGTAGCCTACCCAAAACTCACCCGAGCCCTCGGGGATCCAAACCAAACATGCACGCAAGTCTAAAAAAATTATGCGGACTTGCTTGTGCAATCAAATCACAAAAATAACATCAAAAACTACGAATTTAACCTCAAACTCATGATTTTCCTCAAGAACACTTCAATTTCACTATTTCTCAACCGGACGTCCGAATCACCTCAAATCAACTTCGATTCTCACCAAATTTCACAGATAGAACTTAAATATCATAACAAGCTTGTACCGGACTCCGGAACCAAAATACGAGCCCGATACCAACAATTTCATATATTAATTTGTTTCTTTATTTCCTTAATAATCTAGCAAAATAATTTTCTTCAAAAATTGATTCCTAAGGCTAGGGACCTCGGAATTTAGTTTCGGGCATACGCACAAGTCCCATATTTTGCTGCGGACCTCCCGGGATCGTCGAAAAACAGATCCGAGTCCATTTGCTCAAAATATTGACCAAAGTCAACTAAAACCAAATTTTAAATTCTCAAAATTATTATTTCTCATGTTTTCACATAAAAGCTTTCCGGTTTCACGCTCGGACTACGCACGTAAATCGAGGCAAATAAAATTTATCTTGTTAATACTAATGAGCTCAGAAAAGTGTCTTAATTCATAAGATGACCCTTTGGATCATCACAGTTGGTATAATCATGAAAATAATATTAAAATTGTATTTTTGAAACTTTTATAAACTCATGATCTTTTGGCTTTGAAGAGGCCACATTGTAATCTATCTATATATTAGAATAGCCTGGTAGGAACTTATACTTGATTGTGTTTGTCAGGCAAAAAGAGATTCAACAGTCGGCTGGGGAACCGGAATCTAAGCATACCAAGACTCAGGATAAGGAAGGGTAAGGCATCTAAGAATAAGGCAAGTAGGTCATAGAAAGATACGAACCGCCTACTCTTTAAAGTCCTACCATTAGATTGAATAAAATGAAAGCTGCTTGTCCTCACTAATAAAAAACAGCAATCCCTCCCCTTGTGTTACCTACTTTTACTCATTTCAAATCAAAGAAAGAAGGTCTATTTTCCCACGTAGTTCGTCGGTCAAACCAACGATTCTCTTCTCCGGTCCCTGTACTCAACGAAGTTTCATATAGATACTTATAATTATTCAAAGTTAGTGTTTTAAACGCCTTTCGTATCGGGTGTTCTTCAAACCCCTAACATGGATAACACATCAATGTCCATGTCAGATTTTCCATAACACATCATTATTAATTTATTTTCACATTATTTTAATATTTCTTTTTTATTCCACCTTCTTCCTCCCTCACATCTTTATTCTCTACCATTCCCCGCACATTTACAAATACCTTCGAAACAACCACAAGTAACAATTTTATAATACATATAATCAAGAGAATAAATTCACCATTTTTTCTGCAATTAACCACAGATCTTAAAAATCGTGTAAACATCAACACTTATGTCCGTCTCTGATCACCCTTCACCGAGAAAGCTTCTTCACAACCAACACTTCACCATACCACCAAAAAGAACTTGCTATGAGAAACTAACCAAACGACCATCATCACCCAAAACTTCACACAAAACTTTTTAAAATTTTGCTACCAAAAAATTTAACAGAAACATGTTTCGCCGGCGATCTTAATTCTTCCACTATTTTTGTTTTTTTTTTCTTTGCAAATGCTCATTTTCAAAAATTGGGGAATAAGGATGTGGGAAAGAAATTTTCTCAAAAATTACTGCCAATTTGGCGGTGGTTTCAGATCTGTGGTGGTGAGGGATGTTGCTAATGGATAAAGACGTGCTGGAGGAGGGCTATGTAGTAGTGAGTTTTAGGTTAAAATGGGGGAGGGGGATAATGTGAAGATGGAAGAAGGAGAGAGAAAAATGGGGTGGAAGGGCAGAACGTGGAGGACTGATGACCTTTCTTTCTTTTTCTAATTTATGTTGTTGTATTTTATTTTTCTTTTTTATCATTTTTGGTTTAAATACTTATATTCACGCTCCCTATACGCGTGAAATACACGTACTTTGTCCAGATCATCCATTTAGTTGCCACATAAACTTGATCAATGGTCAGAGTGATTTAAAACACTGATTTTGAATAACTATAAGTGTCTGGATGAAACTTTATTGTGTATAGGGATCAAAATGACAAAGGCAAACAAGTACAAGTGTCTACCAAGTCCTTTAAATAAAGTCGGCTCCAAAAGATGTGCTCTCAGGCCTCATCATTAGTCCGATTAATCGCAAATTATGTATTTACAATTTTATATTTTAAAGTTATGTATAGTTTTTTGCATGGAAAAATTAACTTTATCTTGATATATACGAGGGGATTTCTTATAAAAATATATAAAATACACGTGCAACGATGTACAGAGACTAGTTAATAACAAATAAGCGAGTTTGGTGGGTGAGGTTGGAAAACAAATTTCTTCCTACATTTTCATTGGTTGGCTAGTAAATTTCCGATCTTAAGAGCTCTTTCTTTTTTCCTTTTTAATTAAGGTATTGTTATAACATTCTACGTCAAGATCAGATTATGGTCATATTAGGACAAATCCTTGAAATTATATAGCATTGACAAGTTACAGAAGATGGTTTTTCTTATTTTTTACAAATAGCATAGGACTTTTGTGGTACATTATATGGACGATGACAATTCTGGGTCAGAATACAAAAACAGGACATAACTATCTGAGGAAAGACATTCAAACTCTTGAGCCTTTTCCTGGGGCAGCTGCTCACCGAAATCCATGTTTTTCATCTGGTATATAATTTTGGACAGCGATAAATCGCTACTGAGGATTAGGAGGACGGCTATTAGCTGCAGAAACACGCGATCCCCATTCCAGAAGCTCTTTGCTAGTATCATCCTTGTGCACAAAGACTTCTATGAAACACAAGGAGTCCTTGTGTGTGCTTGTTGCTGTTGCTATTGCCTCGGTCAGGTCCTCTTCTGTCTTTACCTGCAATTACTTTTCCCATCAATTTCTGAAGTGCATGTCACACAGAGAACTGTTCGAATTGCAAAGGAGAAGATGTTACAATGTGTTCAGAAATACTGACCTTTGCTGTCCAACATTTGCCTTCACCATTGTGGATAGCATTCACAAGACCAGTGTAGTCCCAATTCTTGATCACGTTATATGGGCCATCATGAATCTCTACTTCAATGGTATAACCGCCGTTGTTGATGAGAAATATAATGCTCTTTTGTGCACATCTTATCATGGTCGAAATATCTTGAGCAGTAACCTTTAAGGCAGAAAAGAGTGAGCTGCCTCAATTCTGTTTCTCATACACTTACGAAAACAATGACAGTGAAAGTACATTCTTTTCTATGAAGTTATTTCGGAGAAAAATGAATCAAACTTATGTCATTTATCCTTTGTGTCGTTTAGCTAGAGAACAAAAAAACAAAATCTGTTGTAGATGCAGAAGTTACAAAAAAATTTATTTCTCAAGCTAACGCATCTTGAGCAGAAGGAAAATGACAAAACTCTGGTGAATTTGATCATAAGTTCACAACCAATATGAACACTGACCTGGAAGCTTCCATCACCGATGCAGGCAATGGTACGTTTGTCTTTAGCCGCCTGAGCATACCCGAGAGTGGCACCTACCGACCATCCAATTGATCCATATTGCATCTGGAATTCAAACCTGCAAGTATTTGAATATAACTTATCTTAATACAGCTACAATCAAACTTCATCTAACTGTATTGAGATCGATATTGATGTTAAACTGTTCTTTTTTCTTTCATGACTACTTCTTCATTCTGCTCCCCCTAGCAGAAAGTTAGAGCCTAGCTTACCCGCATTTTTCAGGAAGATGTAGCTTCTGACAATTGAACCACGAGTCCCCTGTCTCTGCAATCACTGCAGTGTTGCCACTCAGCATTTCCTGTGAATGGAAAAACAGTAGGAAGTGAAAAAATCAGAACTTCTGGAGAACATGAGAATCCATTTGTATTTCGTGTCGTGTAATTTCTTATACTGTCAATTGATAATGGAATTTCCGGTTCAGTTCTAAGGTGCTCTGTTAATCACAATTCATATTCACCTGAATGTACTTGAAGAGTATATTGACTCGAAGAGGTTCATCCTTCTCGCGTTTTAAGGCAACACCTGGAGGGACATAAATTCGATGATGGTTCTCCAAAGCAGTGCTATTCTTCTTAAGCTTTTTTGCCAATGCACTCAAGAAATCAGTCATGAAAACCCAACCGAAGGAGGGGCCATTTCCAATTGTCACACGATTAGGTTCAACATCGATCAACTTATCCTTTTTAATCAGCAACGAGTATCCAACAGAGCTGTAGTCATTGAAGATAGGGCCAACAAAGATATAAGCATCCGCAGATTCAACAATCTCCCCACAGAAGCTAGAGCTCACTGCTCCCCAGTAAGTACCAATGAAATTAGCGTGGTGCTCTGGGACCAGTCCTTTGCCAGATGGCATTACTGCTATTGGATAGCCACACGCATCAGCGAGTTCCACAAATGCCTGTTGTGCTTTTGCCACTCTTACTTTTGGACCTACCACAATAACTGGTTTTACAGACTTGTTCAAAAACTCAGCTGCTGCTTCGACTGCTGCTTCTAATCCTAGTTGATTGCTGGCCCTGCAAATGCATTTCATCTTAACAAAATAGCCTAATAGACCAGCGATTGTTTCGCTAAAAGGGAACCGGAGAGAACATACTTTGGAGCAAGAAAGAATGGAACAGGTTCTCTAGCAAAGGTAGGGTGAGGAAGTCCAGGCAAATTGCAGCTTATGCTAATGTAAGCTGGCTTGCTCTCCTTCAAAGCAGTTGAAATTGCAGTATCGATCAATTCATGTGCATCATCCAAGTTATTCACTACTGCCTGTTACATTATACCAACTTGATCACATTAAATAAGCATCAATAGCAAACTATAACATTAAAACTTAGTCCCATAAAGCAAATCCACTGGACATCTCCAGATACATATGTTCAACTACTATAGTTACGCAAAATTACCTAAACCAATGTAGAAGAACTAAACAAATGATTTTTAGGTGGGAGTGCGAACAGGTGTCCCTACTCAAGGATTAAGGCTATTAAGCACATACTATGTAGGCGTTTGAACATAAAAATTGTAATTTTTGAAAAAAAATAGTATTTGAAGTTAAGTGGAAAAATGGTATTTAGAATTTGAAATTACGTTTGAACATACATTTCACTTGAAAAAATGATGCAATTTTGTGAGTGACGAAAAAGTTATTCTGAAAGTTTTGAAAAAATAAAAATTGAAAAAAAAGAAAAAAAATTTATGGACAAACGGGGCCTATATGTGATCAGAGTTTAACTTTTGTCCATTGGGATGTCTTTAATTTTTTTCCATATAATTACACATAAAAGTGAAACTAATAACCTGAAAATTTTAAATTAAGGCAAATAACCCCTACAGGAGGTTAAATTGGACTGATAGCATAAAAGAATTTCATTCATAATCAGTGGATATAAGTAGAATTTATGTGATTGAATCTAACTTCTACACACTGATGTGTGCAAACTTTGCAAGACAAGGTACAATAGTAAAATGAACATGTAGGCAGGGAATATATGAACATACCTGAGTGCAAGTAACAGTTTGAAAACATCTAAGTTCCTGACTAAAATCTGGGACTCCAATAGTATGATGCAAAATCCTGTTGGTTCCATAGTCATTGGAATTAGGCCCACCAACAATACAAATGAGAGGCAAATTCTCACTGTATGCCCCAGCAATAGCATTAAGCACACTCAGTCCCCCTACAGTGAACGTCACCACACACGCTCCCACCCCTTTCGCACGTGCGTACCCATCCGCAGCGTACCCAGCATTAAGCTCGTTACAGCAGCCGATCAAATTCAGCTCCGGCTCGGCTATGAGATGATCTAACAACGTCAAGTTGAAGTCACCGGGAACTGAAAACACGTCCTTCACGCCGATTTGTACTAGCCGCCGAGCCAAGTGCCGGCCCAGTGTTCCAATTCCACACGGTGAGCTCGCTGGAACTGAATTGTCACTCTCCATTTCTGAATTCTTTTCCAGAATTTAAAAAAAAAGAAATTTTCTTATTTGGTGATTTTAGCAGCAAAATTAATTTAAAGTTATGGGTTTGAAGATTGTTGTGAATTGTGATGAAGGGTATCATGGAAGTTTATATATGCTGTACTAGAGTAGTATAGTACGTAGTTGCTTACCATCAGTGATGGTTTTGAAGACAGTGGGCAAAGAAAAAACTGCTACGTGGACATTGGAATGAATGAAAAAGTATTACAGTATAAGGTTTCTTGGAAAATAATTGATGGATTATTCAAATAATTCTCTTTTTGGAAAAAAAAAATTATAATCTATTTCTGCACATCTGGGTTTGATAATGGAGAATAGAGTAAGACCATTTAGGAAAAGAAAACCAGTTATTTGGAAGAAAAACAGAGGCGGCCTTGCTTGTATTAATTAATGGTTTCTATAATAAAGCAATTGTTTAATTTTCAACTTGGGCTAGCTGTTGAATGTTGGGTACTCGGTTTTGACCAATGCGTCAATTACAACAGGTAATAAATAGGTAACAATATTTTATTGGGAGATTATTTTATCTATGGTCATTGTATTTCTTACCAAAAAGTACTTTTTTTTTTTTTTTTTTCTGTTACATAAAAATTATTTAACTTTGTGTTCATCACACAAAAGTTATTTTACTTTGCTTTAGTTATTACAAAAGTCACATTTTTATTTGAAAAGTTTATTATGCCCTTGATATTATGTAGAAAGGAATAAGACAATGAGAATGTTGAATGAAATTTTGCTTGATGATTTCATCGATTGTTTACCCATATATATACAAATTATTCTGCTGAAGAAAAAATAATAACCAATGTTACCTATACAATTGCCTATCTATCATTGGCTGAAGAATAACAAATTAACTATCTAAGACATCTTTCTAACAAACACATGTGAGAATGGAAGAATTCAAATTGGGATCCAAAGTCTGATGATGTGTTTGTGCAAATTGGGCAGATGGCCCAATTTGTGTTGAATTGGAAATTGGCCCAAGATGTCGAGGCCCAAAAGGCGGACTTGTCTGAGGCCCAAGTCTTATACCCAACCTTGAATATATCGAAGTATTTCCTTCTTTATTCTTTCCTCTCTTTCTTTCGTAAAAATTGCACGGGGCGCCCTATTTAGGCGCCTCTCTTTAATTTGTACCCGCTTTATTTTTATGTTTGCACCGATACCCGTTTTTTTGTTAAAAGCCTTTCGAAAAGACAATATTACCCTTTTACAAGTAGTCAAGCTTCCTCTACTTCCATTCTTATACTGTATACTCACAAATACTCTCTTTCTCTCTCTCTCCCGTTCTACGCTTACGATCGTCATTGTGCTTTGATATTCATCGCTTCAACTGTTTGTTCTCCGACAATATTACATATAATCACAGGTACATTACAGTTATTTTTATCTTCTTTTTTTGTGATACTCATGTTTTTTTTTTTTTTTTTATGTTCATGTTTGATCGGTTGTTAGGGGTTAGTTCTATAGTGATTTTGTCATCTATACCTTAATTTTATGGAGTTGATTTTTTTTGTGTGTGTGTTTTTATTGGTGTTTAAATTTGTGCCTTTGCTGCGTATTTTTTTTGTTTTGTTTTGGTAATATGCTGAAGTTTTTGAACGTGTGTGTCTGTTTTGTATTTTGTAACTGGTTAACTTCAGCTTGTTTTTGTTTAGTAGCTGAAGTTTTTTGTTTTGTTATGCTGAACTTCAGCATATTTGGGC
>ML316822.1:0-16646 GCA_005239505.1 Nicotiana paniculata | reverse complement strand
TCCCATATATATATATATATATATATATATATATATATATATATATATACGTAAATATACGCGTATATAACTCCATCTGGTCACGGGTCAATGTGCATGTATAAATTCATGAAATGCATATGAAATACGTTAATAAAATTTCTTGGTACGTCATTAGGCCATTATGCCTCTGATTAATATCATGAAATAAACTTAACCAACTTACATATTTTGGAGACCCATGAATAGATGATATAATTAGAATTCACATGGGGAATCATGAATATAGACACCCCTAGTATTTCAATGAATAGAGTCATTTATGGAAACAGTGCGTTTGCTCATTTCTTCTGTATAATTTGGACCATGCCAAAAAAAAATTTGGACCATGCCAAAAAGAAAGAAGGGATAGCATTAACATACCTAAGACAATTCTCTTAGAAATTCCTCTAACATCGGTGATTGCGGCAACGCGTAATGGCGGATCGAAATAAGGAAAAATACAACAAAAAAACCTATTATGAACAAAAAAACCTATTAAGCCAGCTTGTGGCTTTGTAAGGTCAGCTTGACTTTAGTAAAATTGCAAACCCTAGGTATTAAGACCCTCACGACAGGAACCAAGTAAATGCCTTGATTTTCAATGGTTATTTTGTCCTCCAAATAGAAGAAGTTTGTATTTTATAAAGTACAAGGTCATTCTTTTAAAAGGAAGAAAGAATATATTGGAGTAGTAAGTCTTTCAGTCATGATCCGCAATGATTACTTAGACCATCTTGCATAAATTTATGTGACATGCTCATTTGAAGCATTCTTCCAAAACCCTTTCCAAGTTCACTCCTTAAAACAGACAAGTGAGAAGTTATTACTAACAAGCCTTCAAACTAATAAGAAGCCAAAAAGGTCATGAAGTAGTCATAACAAAATTTGCCACCTTGTTCGTGACATTAAGAGTCATCTTTTAACAATGTACTTGGCTGCCACGTTTTTGTTTGGGGGTTAATCTTATCCCCCAGCTTGTTAATTAACTAGATAATGACGTGCTATCCGATAATTAACCAATTATCTACGTAATGAAATATTATCTCAAATGACTTAGAATACTACACTTTTAACATATCTTATACACCTTACTATCATGGCCATGTGGTACCTTGTATGGTACTAATTCATAAATACTGGATATTATTGCTCGGCCCGTATTTCATCCCAACATGCCAAACTTGGACGAAAATTCATTTTCCTTGACTTGATTCCCCTCTCACCTTCAAGATTTTACTCATTTTCTTTAATTCGTGTACTCTTTATCCTTCATGGCACTTACTTATCGCTTGTTATAATAGTATAAATACGTTAACCTCAAGATAATCTCATCCCTGAGTCTACGTCTATTAGCTGAAAATGAAACTTTTAACGTACGAAAAGCGAGATGTAACACGTAACATCTCATTTTCGATCTTATATCAATTTACTTGTGGCGTACTTCCACGTACGAAAACATGGGGCGTAACATCATTCCCCTCTTTGGAACATTCATCCTCGAATGTTGACTGATGCACTTATCATTCTCATAACCCATAGCTCCTGCAAATACTTTAGTATTCCTTTTGCCATCTAAGAGACTGCTCTGTGAATGAATCCCAATGGCTAGGGCATTTCCCCTTTTTATAAAACTTTTGTCACGGCCCAAACAGATGGGTCGCGATGGGCACCCAGTATCTTACTCAATCGAGTACGAACATAACGTATCTTTTAATGCCATACTATCAGAGATAAATGAGCCGAAGAGGCTACCGTGAAATAAATAGAATACAACATGTAGTACAAACTTATACATAAGACATATGGGCCTAAAAGGCCAAAATAACTACTCCTACACTAAATATAGGCCGACAAGGCCATACAATCTTTTACGTACATGACATATGTCTACAAGCCTCCAAGAATATATAATTTTCATAAGAGTCTGGACATAGTTCCGCCATACCAAACAATGCACATCTAAATCATACTAACCAAATGAGCAACTCCGAAGTAAATGGAGTGCACCAATATCTTCCGCCTAGCTGATATTTGATAGCTTGCCTGGAGGGCTCTCGACCTGTCTATCAGGACCTGCGTGCATGAAACGCACCGTCCCTAGAAAAAAAGGGACATCAATACAAATAATGTACCGAGTATATAAGGAATGAAAATAAAAAAATAATAGACATGAGGGTAACATGGAGTAAAAGAATCGACATGTATGTTTTCATAACTCTGTGAACCATTTCATTTTTATAATGTCATGTATATGCGTATAAATGCCATACCATGCATGGGTATATGTGTTCATAACATCATCATGTAACGATCCGATCGGTCGTTCCGAGTGTTATGCCCCCTTTCCTCTATTTTTGCTTTCTTATGTGTTGTTCCACTCCTTAATGTTGTGTTGGGACGGTTGGCTTAGGTTCGGAGTAATTGTGGAGAGTAAGGAGACACTTAGTTTCTTAAGTTGGTGATTTAGTTGGAAAAGTCAACCAGAAGTTGATTTATAGGAAAATGATCTCGGAATGTGGTTTTGTGGCTCAGATAGCTTCATAAGGTGATTTGGGTTTTTGGAGTGTATTCGGAATGTCATTCGGAGTTCCGGAGTAGATTTAGCCTTGAATTGCGAAATTGGATTTTTTGGCAATTTATGTTCGGAATGGAATTTCGGAAGCTGGTGTAGTTTCGTACTATCATTTGGGATGTGTTTGCAAAATTTCAAGTTATTCGGACGTGGTTTGAGTGGTTTCAGCATCGTTGGCAAATTTTGGAAGTTTAGAAATCCTTAGGCTTGAATTATGGATCTATTTGGTGTTTTAATGTTGTTTTGGGTGTTCCGAGGGTTCGACTATGTTTGGGTAATCATTTATAACTAATGGGTACAACTGGTTGAGGTCCCGAGGGCCTTAGGATGAGTTCAGATGGTTGACGGATGAGTTTTTGGCATTAGAGTGTGCTGGTGTGTTTCTATTATGTGATTTCCGCAGATGCGAACTGGTGGCCGCAGGTGTGGTCACATTGGTCCGGATTAGTCTTCGCAGGTGTAGCGTTTGGGCTAGTTGAGGTGCATCCCAGATGCGAAGATGTTACCACAGCTGCGAGCCTGCATGTGCGGTTGTTTGGACGCAGGTGCGAAATGAGGGAAATTAATGGGAGCCGCAGATGCGCACTTGGGACCGCAAGCGTGATATAGTGGCCGAAAATGCGGCAATCGCTGTGCAGGTCATATAAATAGATGCCTTTGAGAGTTTTTGGCTTATTTAATCATATTTTTATATGGGCTGAGGCTTTTGGGAGAAAATTGAAGAGGGATTTCTAGGGATTTCCGTGGAGGTAAGTTTCTTGAACCTAAAACTCATTTTCTGTGGTGGTATTTCATTGATTAAATGTTAAATTTATGGAAGTCAGTGGTTAAAATTGGGGGTTTAGGGCTTGAAATTGGAAAAGTTTAAATTAAGGAACAGAGGGGTCATTTGTGGTTGAATTTTGATGTATTTAGTATGTACGAACTCGTGAGAGTGTAAGGATTCTAGTTTTGTGATTTTCATCGGAATACGAGACGTGGGACCGAGGGTTGGGTTTGGCCAATTTCGGGATTTTTGGTATATATTGGTTATTTTCTAGTGGGCTTGGTTCACTTAGAGTATTTTCATGATATGAATATGTTTTTGAATAGATTCGGGGCGTGCTGGAGCGGAGTCGAGGGGAAAATGTAGCGCGAAGTAGATTTTCGTCCGGTTTGAGGTAAGTAATGACTTTAACTCTTGTCTTGAGGGAATGAAACCCCGGACTTCACATTGTATCACTGTTTTGCAGTGACACACATGCTAGATGGCGAGTGTCTGGGGTACACGGTTGGGGGATTGTGACTTGGTCCGTCCCATGGAAACTATTAAGTTGCATATTTGATTATAAATCATATGATATTTCATGTTTTAAATATTATTACTATGTTTTGGGAGGAATGCCTCCTCGTGCGATGTATTTGGACCCCTTGGGGGCTTTTACTACTTTTCCTCACTGTGTTGACTTATGATTTACACTCATCCGTATTATGTATAACTGATTTCAAAACTCAGTCTTATTTACACTATTTTGAGATATATAATGATATTTTGGGTCGAGTACCCCATTTTACTGATAGCCCGAGTGGCTTTTTGAGAAATTTCCGACTGAGTGTGGCTGATGGCCTATGTTGTGAGGATGATATGGGATCGGGATGCACACCGTAGCATGTTACATTATGTATGATATGTGAGAGGTCGATAGCCTGAGTAATTATGCCACGAGATGGCTTGATATTAGCGCTTGGGCTGTAGGAGCCCCTCAGGAGTCTATACACACCCCAAGTGAGCACAGGTACCTACTGAATGCAAGTGTCGAGCTCTACACACCCCAAGTGAGCACAGGTACCTACTGAGTGCGAGTGCCGAGTGACGAGTGATTGGGAGGCATGAGTGGCTGTGAGGTTGCCCGATGGTCTGATTACGAGTGATTGTGAGGGATGCTGAGTGACTAATCCTGAGTGATGCTATGCCCGATGGGCAATTTATGATAAATGTTTTTGCCCGAGAGGCTATTTATGATTTCTATTATTTCTATACCAAATTATCTTGATTTCTATGGAAACTGTTGGAAGGTACATTTTTAAAGGGACTTTTGCTGAAATCGACTTTCAAGTGCTATGAAACTGTTGGAAGGTACCTATGAGCTTCGAAAGAAATTTTTTTTTAGTGTGGATTGATGATTTGTTTTATGTGTTTGGTAGTTCCCATATATTATTTACTTTCATTACTATTAAGTTGGCATACTCACATTACTTTTTGTACCTTGTGTGCAGATTCAGGTGCTAGGGTTGACTGAGAGTTTATTCACTATCCCAGAGACTCACGAGATTGCGAGGTAGCTGCACGCTTCCGCAACCCTTCCTTCTCCTTCTTACTTCTTTGGTACTTGCATACTCAGGCTTATATTATATTAGAGATAGTGTATCAGACTGGTGTTCTTTAGATGCTAATGACTGATGACTCCGGATTTTGGGATAGAGTTGAAATGTTTATCTATCTTTATTTGTTTTATGACGATATCAGCAATATTGAATAAAAATGAAAAGGTTGCCTTATGTTTTAGTATTGAGTTGGCTAGCCTAGTACCACAATAGACGCCATCACGGCCAGGGTGGTTTGGGGGCCGTGATAAGTTGGTATCAAAGCCTAGGTTACATAGGACTCACCAATCATGAGAAGGTTTAGTAGAGTCTTCCGGATTACTAAGGAGACATCTGTACTTATCTTCGAGAGGCTGCAGAACCCATAGGAAAAATCTCACATCCTTGAATTCTTGTCGTTCAAATCCATCTATTAATCTAAAAGCGTAACTATTTAAATTACTCTCAAGTATTCGAATGCGCACGTCAGCGATCAGTATCAGTTGTGTAATGACGACTTGTGATTTCCATGATTGAGGTGCGAGAGGTGATTTTAGCATGTTGATAATGGATCAGTATGGAGAGTTTGAGGCCGGGTTCTGTTTATGACTTGAGTGCTTATATTTTGATTGTGTGAGCACATGCATTTGGGACTTATATGTCCGTTTATGTGTTATTGCTGGGACTTTGTGGCTGGGTGACTATGTGGTGAGTGTCATTCAATGGTGAGAGGGGTTTATATTATTTGATTTTGACAAAAAGGATTGGCTGGATATGTAGCAAAAACTAGTGAGTGTTTGACTTCTGTCTTGAGATAGCATATGGCCTCGAGTTGCGAGTGTATTGGAGGACCTCTCATGTAGGTTAGTTGTGGAGGGAAGTGGATCTCCCCATTGTGTTATAAGTGTTTAGTGATGTCTTTTGGGCTGACCAATGCTCCAATAGCGTTCATGTATTTGATTAACGGGGTATTCCAGCAGTAATTGTACCCTTTTGTTATTGTATTCATTGATGGCATCCTGACATACCCACGTAGCCAGGAGGAGCATGCTAAACATTTGAGGATGGTGTTATAGAGATTGATGGAGGAGAATCTTTATGAAAAGTTCTCCAAGTGTGAATTCTTGGCTCAGTTCAGTAGCATTCTTGGGGCACGTGGTGTTCAATGAGGGTATTCAAGTGGTCAGACAAGCGTGGAGAGAGCTCCAGAAGCTCAAGATTGCTTTGACCATAGCTCTAGTGTATGTTCTTCCATCAACTTCAGGTTCTTATACCTCGTATCTTGATGCCTCGAGGATAGGCATTGATTGTGTTTACATGTAGGAAGGTATAGAGATTGCGTGATAGCTATGATTTTTGGGAGGGTATAAAGATGATATCAATTTGAGACTAAGCAGGTAGGTTATCTCCCGTGGAATGTCCGGAGGTTGTGTGATCCTTATGTGGTTTTATAGCAAGTACTCATTTACTAGTAAATGTTATATGTTGTAAGTTGAGTTTAGATCACTTGTGGAAGTTGGCACGGCTATTGCAATGGTAAATATGAGGTTCTAGATGATTTTGGATGTTAAATGGTTTGAGTTATATATGAGCTTATGAAGGATTTAGTTGAATCTCACTGTGGTATGGCGGCGGTGTTAGCATATGGTCATTATGAGTTACTGTTTGTTTTGATCTATGGCTTTGATCCAAGTGGGGGAGTCTGCTAGTGATAAGTTAGTTGCACGATTATTTGAGGCGTTGGGTTCGATTCGTTTCGAGGTATACTGGTGAATTAGTTATGGCCTGCAGGGTTGAGGTCGAGGATGACTCGTGTAAAGGAAATTTTGGATAGGGGTTGTGTTATGCTTTATGAATGTATAAGAATCATGGAACGCCTTGAGTTGTTATTGGTGAAGGATGTAATATGCATGGGACATGAATTTATTTGGTTGCATTAAGGTCAAGTTACTTCCTGGGGTGTTGGAGTGCTAATAGAGCACCGACCGTTCGGTTCGTTTGATCAGTCTAATTGAGGTTTGAGATGAGTGGATGACTCTCAAGAACGGTCCTTATGGATTCAAGGTGTATAGGTCACAATTGGGAATCTTCAAGGTGTGCATTTGATTAGAACTGAGATTTACATTGGAGGGTGTCAAGACTTGTGGAATTTCTACGTTATCATGGATTCTACATATCAGTATCATAAAAATGAAGTTAATGGCTTTAGATTCGCAGGAAGTCTCTGCAGGGTAAGTAGTTTGAATGTGGTACTTTTAAGGATATTTGAGAGAGTATTTAGCGGCTTACGAGCCTTAGACGGTACGGTCTTATGCTTGGGTATCGCGTGGTGGGTCTAGGTTGATAATTGTAGTATTATGGCAGGGAGAAGTATCAATTCGAACGTAAGTCAGAAAGAACTTGGATAAATAGGACAACTTTGTAGTAGGTCGGATCGGCATGGTAATGGATGTGGTTAGTTCTTTGGGTGCTTATGAGGCAATGAGTTTCGATGCTTCTTAGCAATGCTCTTGGGTTTCGGTGACATGCATAGCTTGGTTGAGAAGAAGGATACAGTCATGTCAGTTTGGTGTCGTACAAATAGGATTCAAATAGATTTTGGTGGTTTCTACTACGGTTAGAGATGTGTATTTTCTACTGGCATGAGGAGCATGTGATGTATAGTGATTTTTATTCTAGATGGGATCAAATGTAAAGTTCTTGGCTAGTTGGGTATGTAGTTGCTTGTGGCTCGGAAGGAATTATGAAGTTCTCATATTTATCATAGGATGGCATGGTGTATGCGGTATGTTGTGTAGAGATTGAGATTGCATGTGTGAGGTCTCGGTTCGGTTCTGGAAGGAAGGTCATAAATTCTTAGGCAACATTTGCAGTTTAGATGACTAGGTAGATGATAGCACTATTGGGTGGCTTGATGAGGGTATACATTTTAGAAAGGGCAATGTGTGGAGTTAAGGGTGCTTCATTGGTATTGCGATGCTCTCTTGCTGGATCGACTACTGATATTCAAGGTTGCTTGGTGGAACGGAAGAATTATAGGGGTATCCCTCATGGAATGATTGAGTATTACGGATGTGTTATATATTCGAGCGGTGGAGTTGGGATCAGATATGACAATTTGTGCGCTTCATGGACTTCGAGACTCAGAGTTCTCATAAACAGATTATTTTGTGGTTGTGGACCGTGAGGATGCGAGCAAAGCTAGTCAGATGTTAGTAAATTCCATGATTCAGTCATTGTGAACCTTCAGAGAGTTATCTATCTGTTGTGGGTGACCAAAGTTGATTTAAGGTTATTGGTAGGCCGATTATGGGTGTGTGTTCTGCACCGGGTCAGAATTGTTGAATCCGAATTGCTATTGTTGTGAGATGTACCATTAGATTGTCATTGAGTTTATTCATATTCTAGAGTGATATATGGGTTACCCTTCGGTGTTGCGAGGAGTGGTGATTGTTGGTTATATGCACATATGGTGCAGATTTATTTGGGCTTTATCGCGGGATTTGAGTAAGGTAAGTAATTGGGTATTGCAAATTAAGACGTATTGGTTATGTTCTTTCAGGTTCGTGTGGCATGGTATCGTCCGATTCCCTGTGGTTATGGAAAATTACTTTGAGTACTTGATGACGAATTACGCATGGTTATTGATTTTGAGCATGGTGGATGGAAGTATTTCATGTGACCCAGCGTTTGGATGGTATCACGCATTGTAGCAGAGTTATGATCCTCGGTGTCAGATTCGTGGGTTTTTGTTTTACGATGTGTTCCACGCTCGTAAAATGGTGTTGTGGTGGAACTTTTTGAGCTTGCGGGACAGTCCTCTCTTGTGAATCTTTTCTATGATTGGGTACGTTGGGATGTTGTTGTGGGGTAGACGAGTTGCACAGTTTATGTCTTCGGATGGTATTGATGCATCATGTTGCTAGAGTTATTGTGGTAGATGAGATGAGGTCATCGGACCTAGAATGGGTACTTTCGGATCTAGCTGCAGTATATTTTGGAGGATATTGATGCTGATCGGATGAATGGTTGCTAGTTTCTACGTGTTTCTTTCATCATCGACAGTATATGAAAGTGTTAGAGAGAGGCATTACTTGATAAGAGGTTATGTACCGGTATTGGGTTTTTTTGAGCAGCTATTATGATTAGGAAATATCACTATAAGTGTTTGAGTCATGCGGTATATTATGTGATTGCATCTTGGGTTACAAATATGTCTTGATACAACGTGTTTAGACTTATTCAAATTACAGTTGTGAAATTTTGATCTTGTAAATTATTTCTGAAATGGAAATTTGGTTCTAAGGTTTTTCGATTAGGATGGATTGCGAAATTCCAACTGTGTTGTGCTACTGAACCTATATGGGATAGGGTGATGTGGGATCACCCCCGGGTATGTGCATGGTAGGTTACACAACAATTTTAGTAGTTTTTGGAAAAACTCTAGGCACGTTAGAGGACGAACATATGTTTAAGTGGGGGAGAATGTAATGACCCGATCAATCGTTTTGAGAGTTTAGCCTCGTTTCCCCTATTTCTGCCTTATTATGTGTTGTTTGGTTCCTTTATGTTGTATTGGGACAGTTGGCTCGGGTTCGGAGTGATTGTGGAGAGGAAGGAGACAGTTAGTCTCTTAAGTTGGTGATTTAGTTGGGAAAGTCAATCGGAAGTTGACTTACAGAGAAATGATCTCAGAATGTGGTTTTTGTGGCTTGGATATCTTCATAAGGTGATTTGGACTTAGAAGTGTGTTCGGAATGTCATTCGGAGGTCCGGAGTAGATTTAGGCTTGAATAGGCGAAATTAGATCTTTTGGCAATTTCCGGTCGGTAGTGGAAACTTAGCTATTGGGGTCCGAATGGAATTCCGGAAGTTGGGATAGGTTTGTACTTTCATTTGGGATGTTTGTACAAAATTTCAGGTTATTCGGACGTGGTTTGAGTGGTTTCGGCATCGTTGGCGAATTTCGGAAGTTTAGAAATCCGTAGGCTTGAAGTATGGATCTATTTGGTGTTTTGATGTTTTATTGGGTGTTCCAAGGGTTCGACAAAGTTCGGGTAATCATTTATGACTTGTGGGTACCATTGGTTGAGGTTCCGAGGGCATCGGGATGAGTTCGGATGGTAGACACATGAGTTTTTGGCATTAGAGTGTGCTAGTGTGTTTTTGTTCTGTGATTTCCGCAGATGTGAATTGGTGGCCGCAGGTGTAGTCACCGCAGGTGCAGATTAGTCATTGCAGGTATGACATTTTGTCTGGTTGAGGTGCATCGCATATGCGGAGATGTTACCGCACATGCGAGCCCACATGTGCGGCTGTTTGGACGTAGGTGCTGAAAGAGGGAAATTAATGGGCGCTATAGATGCGCACCTGGGACCGCAGGTGCGGGTCCGCAAGTGCTATATATAGGCTGCAGATGCGGCAATCGCTGGGCAGGTCATATAAATGGATGCCTTTGCGAGTTTTTGTCTTATTTCATCATATTTCCATACGGGCTGCGGCTTTTGGGAGAAAATTGAAGAGGGATTTCAAGGGATTTCCGTGGAGGTAAGTTTCTTTGACCTAAAACTCATTTCTATGGTGATATTTGACTGGTTACAACTAAAATTTATGGAAGTTAGTGGTTAGAATTGGGGGTTTAGGGTTTGAACTTGGAAAAGTTTAAATTAAGGAATGGAGGGGTCGTTTGTGGTTGGATTTTGATGTATTTTGTAGGTACGAACTCGTGAGACTGTAAAGATTCTAGTTTTGTGATTTTAATCGGAATTCGAGATATGGGCCCGAGGGTTGGGTTTGGCCAATTTCAGAATTTTTGGTATATATGGGTTATTTTCGAGTGGGCTTTGCTCCCTTAGAGTATTTTGATGATATGAATCTGTTTTTGAATAGATTCGGGGCGTGCTGAGGTGGAGTCGAGGGGCAAAGGCATCGCGGAGTATATTTTCGTCTGGTTTGAGGTAAGTAATGACTATAACTCTTGTCATGAGGGAATGAAAGCCCGGACTTCACACTGTATCACTATTTTGGAGTGACGCACATGCTAGATGGCGAGTGTGTGGCGTACACGGTTGGGGAATTATGACTTGGTCCGTCCCGTGGAAACTAATAAGTTGCATATTTGATTATAAATCATATGATATTTCATGTTTTAAATATTATTACTATGTTTTGGGCGGAATGCCGCATTTGGGCCTCGTGCCATGTATTTGGATCCCTTGGGGGCTTTTACTGCTATTCCTCACTGTGTTGACTTATGATTTACAGTCAGCCATGTTATGTATAACTGATCTCGAAACTCAGTCTTATTTACATTGTTTTGAGATATAAAATGATATTTTGGATCGAGTACCCTGTCTTACTGATAGCCCGAGTGGCTTTCTGAGAGATTTCTGACTGAGTGTGGCCGAGGGCCTATGTTGTGAGGATGATATGGGATCGGGCTGCACGCCGCAGTATGTTAGATTGTTCATGATATGTGAGAGGCCAGAGCCTGAGTGATTATGCCACGAGATGGCTTGATATTAGCGCTTGGGCTGTAGGAGCCCCTCTGGAGTTTGTACACACCCCTAGTGAGCGCAGGTACCCACTGAGTGCGAGTGCAATGCCGAGTGCCAAGTGACGAGTGACGAGTGAGTTGAAGGCATGAGTAGCTGTGAGGTTGCCCGAGGGGCTGATTACGAGTGATTTTCAGCTATGCTGAGTGAATGATCTTGAGTGATGCAATGCCCGAGGGGCGATTTATGATACATATTTTTGCCTGAGAGGCTATTTATGATTTCTATCATTTCTATAGTAAATTATCTTGATTTCTATGGAAACTTTTGGAAGGAACATTTTTAAAGGATATTTTACTGAAATCGACTTTCAAGTGCTACAAATTGTCGTACCTATGTGTTTTGATAGAAAAATTGTATTTATTGTGGATTAATGATTTGTTTTATGTGTTTTCGTAATTCTCAGACATTATTTACTTTTATTACTACTGAGTTGGCGTACTCACATTACTCATGCACCTTGTGTATAGATTCACGTTACTACCCGCACCTT
Organism: Nicotiana paniculata; assembly: GCA_005239505.1. NCBI lineage: Eukaryota > Viridiplantae > Streptophyta > Magnoliopsida > Solanales > Solanaceae > Nicotiana > Nicotiana paniculata. The sequence goes on along the minus strand of ML316822.1, from coordinate 4,663 downwards.
GTGTAGATATTTAGACACCCCTAGTATTTCTATGAATAGAGTCATTTATGGAAACCGTGCGTTTGCCCGTTTCTTCAATATAATTTGGACCGTGCCAAAAATAAAGAAGGGTAGCCTTAACATACCTGAGCCGATTGTCTTACCAATTCCTCTAACATAGTTGATCGCGACAACGCATAACGGCAGATCGACGTAAAGAAAAATACAACAACCAACCTATTATGAATAGTACAACGGTCAACACCATCAAGGCTATGGAACCAGGATCTGTCCATGATGCTTCACTAAGGGAAACAATGCCAGCTTGTGGATTTGTAAGGACATCTTGACATTAGCAAAATTGCAAACCCTAGGTATTAAGACCCTTACGCTAGGAACCAAGTAAATGCCTTGATTTTCAATGGTTATTTTGTCTTCCAAATAGAAGAAGTTTGTATTTTAGAAAGTACAAGCTCATTCGTTTAAAAGGAAGAAAGAATATATTGGTGTAGCAAGTCTTTCATTCATGATCCGCAATGATTACTTAGACCATCTTGCATTAATTTATGTGACATGCTCATTTGAAGCATTCTTCCAAAATCCTTTCCAACTTCATTCCTTAAAACAGACAAGAGAGAAGTTATTACTAACAGACCTTCAAACTAATAAGAAGCCAAAAAGGTCAAGAAGTAGTCATAACGTTACTACTCTCCGAATTTTCCACCTTTCTCATGACTTTAAGAGTCATCTTTTGACAATGTACTTGGCTGCCACATTTTTGTTGGGGAGTGTAATCTTATCCCCTAACTTGTTAATTAACTAGGTAATGACCCGCTACCCAATAATTAACCAATTACCTACGTAATTAAAAATTATCTCAAATTACTTCGAATGCTACTCACTTTTAACATACCTTATACACCTTACTATCATGGCCATGTGATACCTTGTATGGTACTAGTCCATAAATACCGGGTATTATTGCTCGGCCCGTATTTTATCCCAACATGTCAAACTTTGACGAAAATTCATTTTCCTTGACTTGCTTACCCTCTCACCTTCATGAAGTTACTCATTTTTTTTTAATTCGTGTACCCTTTATCCTTCATGATACTTACTTATCGCTTGTTATAAATAGCTGAAGACAAAATTTTTAACGTACGAAATCGCGAAATGTAACACATTACATCTCATTTCCAATCTTATATCAATTTAATTGTGGCGTACTTCCACGTACGAACACATGGGGTGTAACATCATTCCCCCACTCCCTCCCTCCCCCTCCTGTTTGGAACATTCGTCCTCGAATGTTGACTGATGCACTTATCATTCTCATACCCATAGCTCTTGCGACTAATTTAGTATTCCTTTTTCCATCTAAGAGACTGCTCTGTGAATGAATCCCAAAGTCCAGGGCATTTCCCCTTTTTGTACCACTTTTGTCACGACTTAAACCCATGGTCCGCGACGGGCACCCGATATCTTACTCAATCGAGTACCAACATAACGTATCTTTTCATGTCATACTATCACAGATAACTGATCCGATGAGGCTGCCGTGAAATAGATAGAATTCAACATGTAGTACCAACTTATACATAAGACATATGGGCCTATAAGGCTAAAATAACGACTCGTACACTGAATATAAGCTGACAAGGCCATACAATCTTTTACGTACATGAAATTTGTCTACAAGCTTCTAAGAATTCATAATTTTCATAAAGTTCAAGATAGAGTACCTCCATACCAAACAATGCACATCTAAATCATACTTACCAAACGAGCAACTCCGAAGTAAATGGAGTGCACCAACATCTTCCGCTGAGCTGATATTTGATAGCTTACTTGGAGGGTTCTCGACCTGACTAACAGGACCTGCAGGTATAAAACGCAGTGTCCCAAGGGCAAACGGGACGTCAATAAAAAAATAATATGCCGAGTATGTAAGGAATGAAAATCAGTAAATAATAGACATGAGCGAAAAATGGAGCAAATGACTCGACATTTACGTTTGCATAGCTCTGTGAACCATTTCATTTTTATAATTTTATCCATATGCATATAAATGTCGTACCATGCATGGGAAGATGTGTTCATAATATCATCAAGCCTCTGAGGGCATCCCATCATATCATCTCGGCCACTGTGGGCAAATCATCAACGTATACCGGCTGATCAGGTGGTGCGTATATAATGCCATAACCTTTCATATTTCCCATATGCATATATATATATATATATATATATATATACGTATATATATATACGTAACACCATCTTCTCATGGTTCAATGTGCATGTATAAATGCATGAAATGCATAGGAAATATNGCATGTATAAATACATGAAATGCATATGAAATATGTTAATAAAATCTCTCGGTACGTCATAAGGCCATTATGCCTCTGATTAATATCATGAAATAAACTTTACCAACTTACGTATTTTTGAGACCCATGAACAGATGATATAATAATAATTCACATGGGGATTTATGAATATAGACACTCCTAGTATTTCTATGAATAAAATCATTTATGGAAACCGTGTGTTTGCTCGTTTCTTCTGTATAATGTTGACCATGCCAAATATAAAGAAGGGGCACCCTTAACATACCCAAGCCGATTCTCTTAACAATTCGTCTAACATCGTTGATTGCAGCAACGCATAACAGCGGATCGAAGTAGGAAAAAATACAACAACCAACCTATTATGAACAAACACCATCAAAGCTATGGAATAAAGATCTATCCATGATGCTCCACTAAGTGCAACAATGCCAGCTTGTGTATTTGTAAGGTCATCTTGACATTAGAAAAATTGCAAACCCTAGGTATTAAGACCCTCACGCCAGGAACCAAGTAAATGCCTTCATATTCAATGGTTATTTTATCGTCCAAATAGAAGAAGTTTGTATTTTAGAAAGTACAAGATCATTCTTTTAGAAGGAAGAAACAATATGTTGGTGTAGAAAGTATTTCATTCATGGATCGCAATGATTACTTAGACCATCTTGCATAAATATATGTGACATGCTCATTTGAAGCATTTTTCCAAAATCCTGTCCAACTTCATTCCTTAAAACAGAAAAGTGAGAAGTTATTACTAACAAACCTTCAAACTAATAAGAAGCCAAAAAGGTCATGAAGTAGTCACAACGTCACTACTCTCCAAATTTTCAACCTTTCTCATGACTTTAAGAGTCATCTTTTGGCAATGTACTTGGCTGCCACGTTCTGGTTGGGAGGTTTAATCTTATTCCCCAACTTGTTAATTAATTAGGTAATGTCTCATTACCCGATAATTAATTAATTACCCACGTTATTAAAAATTATCTCAAATTACTTAAAACACTACTCACTTTTAACATACCTTATACACCTTACTATCATGGCCATGTGGTACCTTGTATGATACTAGTTCATAAATACTGGATATTATTGCTCGGCCCATATTTTATCCCAACATGCCAAACTTGGACGAAAATTCATTTTCCTTGACTTACTTCCCCTCTGACCTTCACAAATTTACTCATTTTCTTTAATTCGTGTACCCTTTATCCTTCATGGAACTTATTTGTCGCTTGATATAAATATTATAAATACGTTAACCTCAAGATAATCTCATCCCCGAGTCTATGTTGATTAGCTAAAGACAAACCTTTTAACGTGCAAAAACGCGAGATGTAACACGTAACATCTCATTTCCGATCTTATATCAATTAACTTGTGGCGTACTTCCACGTACGGAAACATGGGGTGTAACATCATTCCCCCCTTTGGAACATTTTTCCTCGAATGTTGAATGAAGCACTTATTATTATCATAACCCATAACTCTTGTGAATACTTTAGTATTCCTTTTGCCATCTAAGAGACTACTCTGTGAATCAATCCCAAAGGCCAGGACATTTTCCCTTTTTATACCATTTTTGTCACGAGTCAAATCGATGAGCCGGGACGAGCACCCGGTACGTTACTCAATCGAGTACCAACATAACGTATATTTTCAAGTCATACTATCATAGATAACTAAGTCGAAGAGGCTGCCGCGAAATAGATAGCATACAACATGTAGTACTAACTTATACATAAGACATATGGGCCTATAAGGCCAAAATAACCACTCGTACACTGAATATAGGACGACAAGGCCATACAAAATTTTATACGTACATGACATCTATCTACAAGCCTCTAGAAATACATAATTTTCATAAAGGTCGGGACAGAGTCCCGCCATACAAAAAAATACACATCTAAATCATACTAACCAAATGAGCAACTCCGAAGAATATGGAGTGCACCAACATCTTCCGCTGAGATGATATTTGATATCTTAATTGGAGGGCTCTCGACCTGTGTATCAAGACCTGCAAGCATGAAACGCAGCGTCCCCAGGAAAAAGGGACGTCAATACAAATAATTTACTGAGTATGTAAGGAATGAAAATCATTAAATACTAGACCTGAGAGAAACATGGAGGAAACGACTCGACATGTACGTTCGCATAACTTTGTGAACCATTTCATTTTTATAATGTCATTCATATGGATATAAATGTCATACCATGCATGATTATACGTGTTCATAACATCATCAAGCCTTTGAGGGCATCCGATCATATCATCTCGGCCACTGTGGGCAAATCATCAACGTATACCAGCTGATCAGGTGGTGGTG
>ML316820.1:660-15779 GCA_005239505.1 Nicotiana paniculata | reverse complement strand
AATATTTATAGCAAAAAATAGTATAGAATTTGGGTGTGGTCAAAAAATAGTTGTTCACACCGGGTGATCGTGTCGAACGACAATTTAGCATTTAGGGAATCAGGAACATAATTTTCGATTATATAGTTATATAATTAAAAAAAAAGAAGCAAAGTATGAATTCCATTTCCTTTGTTTTGTTATAGTTCAACTGAAAATCAAATAACCACGGAAGGGTGTGATGAGATGATTAAGATCCTCACATTCATAGCTAGAAGTCTTAGTGCCCGTTTGGACATAAAATTTGATGGAAGAACTTTTCAAAAAAATTCACTTTTTTTCGAAATCAACTTTTGTTCATAAAATTTTCAATTTTCACTTGAAGATGCATTTTGGAAATTTTTGAAAAACTGCATAAAGGTGTTTTTCAAAAATTTCACTCAAATCACTCACAAAACTTCAAAAACAACTCAAACTAAAATTTATGTCCAGACATAACTCTAAATTTCAAATATCATTTTCACTTGAAAAAATTTTTCACCATTTTTTTAAATTTTACAATTTTTATGTCCAAACGCCTACTTATATTCGAGCCTTAAAAATGATGAATCTTTTGATAGAGAATGTCTAACCCAGTTACCCTTTACAAGACGTGAATTTGAATTAGTATTTACTATTTAGTTAGACATGGGGTTGAAATACGGATAATTAAACTAATGAATTTCTATTATATAGAAGGGAGAAGAGGAGGTTGACCAAACGCATAATAGTCGTTTCAAATATATTAGTTCATTGTTTGCTTGTATACCGGGTTTAAAAGTTTGGTTGTAGGTTCTTAATAACAGGAAAACCCAAAACTAACATGGTCATAAACTATTAAATTCTTTAGGCGGACCTCATTTTCTATTCAACCCTTCACTATCTTCACTAAATGCATTACTTGATTGTTATTATTATTTGTTAGTAGGTACTTTTAACTAGAAAAATTATCTTTTTGATAATTTTATAATTCAAATGATCACCTGATTAAAAATACTAATGTTACATACATTTATTTATGACAATTCTATTATCTCCTTAAGAAACATTATTTTATTTATTTTATTATTAACTATTCCAGGTAAAGAAAATTTCATTAAAAAAGAATTAGTGATAATATATGTAGATTTACATTCGAATATTATTATATCATTATCAATTGATATCATTTTATACAAAGTTCTCATTAAATTTCAATTTCAATTGGAATACTTTATATTTTTAAAATTCAAAAAAAAAAATTAAGAGTAAAATATAGTTTCAAGTCTCTTTTTTAATTATAGAATATTAAAATTTGTTCAAATTGTTTAATAAGTATCCCCTCTCTAAAATATGAGTTCACAATATCTGAAGTAAAAATTAAGACAATTAATTTGTGAAATTTTTTTCTTTTAAAAATCGTTATATATTCGAAAGTATGAAAAGTATCGTCATACATGATTATTCGTCTCCCTTCTATGATCGAAGTTAGTTGAGTACATACTCTATTCAATAAGAATTCAACATTATATAAATTTTAAAATACATAAATATAAAATTAATTATTTTTTTAAAAAGTCTCAACAAATACTACTATTGTGATAAAAATTGCATTATACCCTAAATAGTATCTCAATCATGTCACATGAAACTAGAAAAACTGTAATATTTCAATTCAACGCCAATATGATTAGTATTTAGAGTGGTCGAGATATTAATTTATTTATAATATTATGTCATTCAACTAGAACAAAGCCATCCAGATCTAATGACAAAATCGCAATATAACAAATTTTTTATTTAGCTTGACTGTATGAAAATTTTTTACCTAAGCAAGGGGTCTGTCAGAATTACATACATATTGATCTTTAGCGGTTCTAACAGTGGTATAAGGCTGCCCTTTTAACTTAAATTCATACGGGACTTACAACACCACTGTTTGCTAATATCAATATGTACATAATTCTGACAGACCTCTTGCTTAGGTAAACTAATATGCTCTCCTAACACCTAAACATACAAACTCAAATAATTATTTTGAGCAATTAAATTATTTATTTCATTAATAGTAATCTGGGCAACATCACTTTGAATAAATTTTTGAAAAGCAGAAAAAGTTAACCCGGTACTATTAGGTAATACAAAAGGTGCTTGAGGAGGGTAAATGAGTTATAGTTCCATTACTCTCCTTAAAAGTCCTTTCTATAACCGTAATATATAAAGGTAAATAAGTGGTTATAAACTATGAAACAAAATAAATAATTTTATTATGTAAAGTACAAGTTTCATAGAATTCTTGTGAAATATTATTTAAATCATTTTGGCTATAAGCTTAAAAAAACCAAGTTCTAAACTTGTTCCATTTTTCATTTTGAAATTCCTTTTGAATGTGTTTTCTTGCCAGGGAACCTGGACTAAAATCAAATTGATGACTCAATATAATTTACACATCATTTGGGTTGGACGTTTCATTCACGTAAAAATCCATATCAGATGGAGTAGGTTCCAGATCAGACAACTTATCAGTCGCTTGAACAATATTTGTCTTAGGGTCAATTTTTACCCGTTCAACCATTCTTTCACTCAAAGTATCACTTAGAGTATGCAAAGATAAAGGCCTATTTCTTGCTGGACCATAAATAGGAATATCAGGAGTAATAGGGGAAATATGTTGTATTTCAGGTAGAGATCTATAACCTGAAAATGATTGCCTATTATAAACAGGAGATTTATCAAGAAATTGGATACATATCCTACCATCAGGATTCTGAGTAATATGAGAATATTCACTATTAGTGGCTTCATCTGTGACTTGGCTTGGGGATATAACCGAATTTAAAGTCCATGTAGTTGGAAAATTAATTTTTTTCCACTTAATAGGTCTCCTTGTAGTGACCTTAGACTTTGTAAAATTGATTTCCACCAAAATAGTTTGGTTAGAAGTATCATTAATTTTACATCTAGGATTGAATGTAGATAACAACTTATAATATATTCTATAAGACAAACATAACATCAGATAGAGACAATTGAAGATTAGGTTGTGTATTAAAATAAACTGGACCATATGCCACAGTAGATTCAATTGATCCCATCAACGATTGTCTAAAATTCAAATTTCTAGCATCTCTTAAGGCTGCTAAAAATATTTCTGGTAACCCTTTAAGAGCTGAAGGTTTAAAAGCAATTTGAACCATGCTAATATATATATAATTATATTTTGGGTTAAAAAAATTAATATCCTGTTTATTTAATAAACAAATAGTCTGCTCTTCTGAATTTAGAGCTCAGTTGTTTTTATCAACTGTTTTGAAGAAAGTTTATCAAACCATCCATAGTCATAAACAGTTTTTGTATCTACCTTAGGGATAGTCCATTTATTTAATAAATCAAGGTTTTGAGGTGTATCTACCTCTTCCAGTCTAGTACTTTTTATACTAGTTTCTCCAAAATCCATAAGATTAAAGAATTTCATGTCTATTTCAACTAGAACAAAATACAATTTTTCTTGTTAAAATTCTTAATAATTAAAAATCATGATTATTATTTCAAAGAACCAAAAATACCTTTTCATCAACTCTTTGGGAATAATATTAATATGTTTTATTATTCAAATTTTGATTAGTATAAAAAAGAAAAAATTAATACATTAAAACAACGAAAAATACTAAAAGAGTAAAAATGTATATCATTCAATTTAAACAATGAGAAAAATACATGACGACTTATTTCTCAACTGACGTTTTAATTATTATTTAATAGTAATTAATTTAAGGCTTAGTGGTGCAATTTTTTTAAAAATATCTAGAAATAATTTAAATTCTACTTAAATTATCTTTATATAATAAAGCATTAAACTCGACAAGTGTTTCAAAGTGATTGGTATAGTAATACGATTTCAAAAAAACTAAAAATGCACAAAATGCAAAAGATAAATAATAATACATGGAATCATGGTTCTATACGTTATTACACAAAAGCTTATTCTCTTTCTTCTTTCCCTAAAGGCGTAAAAAATGTGTAATTAGCAATAGACCAAGAGCTATTAAAAGTAAGAAAACAACAAGAAGAAGAAAAGCAATAATTGAGCACGTGCATCGTACGTATATATCATCTAGTAGCATATAAATAAGGTGACAGTTATTAAACAAATCCGACCTTAGCTCAGGTCACGTACATCGCACGGATATATCATTTAGTAACATATAAACAAGGTGACAGTTATTATACAAATCCGACCTTAGCTCAGTTGGTAGAGCGGAGGACTGTAGTTGGTTGTAAAAGCCTTTCAGATATCCTTAGGTCACTGGTTCGAATCCGGTAGGTCGGATTATTTTTTCCAATTCATTTCTTTTTTTCTTTCTTTTGATTTTTCTTATGTTAACTTAGTTAATTTATTCAACTTCTATATACAAATTGATCATTCAATTAATTGCAGTTTAACTTGGTTCAAAATTTTCTATTATCAGAAGAGAATTAATACATTTTACAAGCATTTTGAAATTTTGTAGGGGATCACAGTCATTCTACCAATAATACAAGTAAGAAATCCTTTTCTTCAAATTGGTTTTATCTAAATAATAATAGCAGTTTTTCGTATACATGGGAAGATGTTTATATATATATATATATATATATATATATATATATATATATATATATATATATATATATATATATATATATATATATATATATATATATATATATATATATATATATATACTAGCTTTAGTGTATGTGCGTTGCACGTGTGGTTAGCGTCAATCAGTAAAATATGTGTATGTGAAAAACATGTAAATCAAGTTATCAAATGCTAAGTTTTAAAATGTATACATTAAGTTAATTTTTAAAACAAGTAACTTTGTATAGAGAAAAGTATAAAGAATCGTCATTTATTTGAACGAATACCAGAAAAATAATAATTAATGGCAACTAACTTAGAATATATTTTGTTTTCTAATGTTTCATTATTATTGTTTTTAAGTTTGCATTTTTAATAGTTTGACTCTTGCTACTATATTATAATCTATTTTATTATAAATTTCGAAAAATATGACTTGAATTTTTCGTTAATTAGTTAAATCAAAGACTTTTTTTGGTTAAGTAGGATTGTTCTTAATATTAAAGAAATTTTTTTGTTGTTGATTCAAATCTTAATAATAGCTCGTCTCAAATTTAAATATTTAATTGTAATTATAATTTTTATCCAATAAGAATTTTACGTTCAATATAATTAAAAAATCGTTCAGGGTACGCGCATCGCGCGTGTGTCCTAACCCAATGAGTGTTTGTGTTATGAAATAAGTATAAGTTCCTGAAAAAATCATTAATATTGACATTGTTTATATAACTAACTCAATTAAGAAAAAAATATCTCATAGAAATCCTCAATCATCAGTTTATAATTCAACTTAAAATTTATGTCACTTTTTAATAAATAAAGTTAGCATGCTTCCTTTTCAGTTTCAGTATTACACAGTCATTGAAAACATAAATAGTGGATAGAATTCACACATACAGCAAACAACTAATAATCCATGAATTCCAGATGAACACAAAATCGAAGTGCGCTGAAAATGAAAAAAGACGTTCAAAAGTAATACTAAAGTAAGCTAGTAAAATACATTGGAGAATGACTCAGAGTTATATTTGAAATAGTATATTTAGTTTCGATATATCATTATTCAAGTGGAACAAGTATTTACATAATTATAATATTGATTAACTCCATTTGTCGTTATATTTGAAAATAATTAGTTTTATGACAATTTTAAAATTTATTTTTAAAAGGTAAAATGATCGATACATATTTCGATTGGAGAATACGTATGTCTTCTTAATTTGAAGGGAATATCTTTTGAAAAAATCTTACGAAATATTAGTAATTCCTGTAACATGATATTGAATCTAAAATGGTTGATAATAGTTTTGTATATTTTAAAGTATTTTAGTATAGAAAAGAGTTTCACCTAAATCAAAACATAAAAAAGTTACTCTGTCATCTTCTAAGAACGGTGTACGTCCTCGTTTTTTTATTGAATTCTTGATATCTGTCCAAAGGGATAAACTTCTAAATATCAAGTGGTTACGTCCTATTTGGTTAGTATTTTTAATTCTTTCCTTTCCTTTTCTTTCCATTTATATATATTTAAGTGTAAAAATTTATATAAAATAAAATATTAATATTTTTGAAGTTCTAAATATTAAATTTTTCTACGTAAGCCAAATAAGAAAGAATATAATATGTAAAATTTTGTTGATTTTGTAGTCCTAAATATTGAAAAAATTATTAAATGAGTATTTCTTAGTATAAGGAAAATAATTAAAATGAGTATTCATACATATTAAGGAAATAACTAAATTACTATTTTATCAAATGTAAACTCTATTTTTAAAGGGTAAAAAAGGCGAACAACATTTTGCTAAAGGCTTTCGTGCTTTTAATATAACTAGTCTTAGAGTATGGGCATTGCGCGTGTATCTTTTCTCAATAAATTTACTTATAAAAAAATTACGTAAATATTATATTAAAAGTTTTGTTTAAACTATAAACCAAAAATAAAAATTCTGAAGATGACGAGTATTAATCCATACAACTAACTCACAAAAAAAGGAAGGGCAAAATAGAAATTCTCAAGCATTAGTTATTATCCAACTTAATTTTTTTAGTTTTATAATTTCATCACTGTTGTAAAACAATATAAAGAGAAGAAGAGTATTGCAGAGAAAAGTAGAGAGAGAGAGAGAGAATTCTTATTAATTGGGATGAATTACAATGGAATATGACCCCTCTATTTATAGGAAAAAAATGACTTAGCCACCAAGTAACAAATCCTAAAATCACTCTAAAACATAGACATTCACCATAAATAAAATACTATTTATAACACTCCCTCTTGAATGTCTATTCAACAGATAATGTGCCTCGTTAAAACCTTAACTAAAATAAAATCCAGTGAAAAAAATTTCTAGTGAAGGAAAAAGAGTACACATATCTAACAATACGCCTTTTGGTTGCCTCGTTAAAAACCTTGCAAGGAAAATCCAGTGGGACAAAATCTTGTAAGGGAAAAAGAGTACAACGCGTATTAACTCCCCCTGATGAGAGCATCAACTCACATTCTTGAGCTTTCGCATCCCAATCTTGTGCACTAGCTTCTTGGAGGTTGACATTAGTAGAGATTTGGTGAATAAATCAACCATATTATCACTTGAATGAATATGTTGCACCTTGAAATCTTCATTCTTGTATATATATAATGTCTTCATATACTGTTGTGGAATAGCCTTTTCAATATCTCCATAGAGGGAAAAATTCTCGCTATCACAGTATCATGCTTATAATTATAGCAAAATAGAAATGTGCACAAATTGTACTTATGATGTAGTACTTCTTGACCAAGAATTTTATATGTTTTAAGCAATTTAAATCCTTCAGGGATTGTCATATAAGTTAACTCATATAAGCCATATAAATAGACTTTAGATGCATATCAAGTTTTATGTCATGCTAGACATATAAGATAGATAAAAGTGATTGCACTCGTAATTGACTTTATACTTTCAAGTGTTTGAACTACATGTCCAAAACTATATGTCTTTCATATGAAACCAATTTATTTGAATTGTGTCTCTTGTATTTGGCCAATTTTTGTGTCTGTATTCGACAGACTTAATATCATCATATATATTTAGCGCTATCATAGATGTCGACGACGAACATTTTATATCGATTCCAATATTTTTTTCATAAAGACATAACATAGAGATATCTTCAATCATATTTTCAGGTACCTGAACCTCTCCTGAGATTTTATGAAGTGTTATGTCATGTGATCTTCTAGATCACTTGCCTCCTTATTACGATCGTTTTGATCATTTTCTCATCTTCTTTATCAAGAATTCTATTTGAAACTTATTTGTCTATATTCTTTAAGTGTACCATAGACTTTGTCCTTCTAGGACTTATTCTAATATGACCATTTTTAGTGAGAATGTAGTTACTTTCTTTGTGTCAGCAAATGCGTCTGCATGCTTTGAAATATATTGTAGATGAATTATCTTTTTATGAACTTCAAGTTCATATTATCTTATTCGAGGATCTAGATGTAGAAATGATAATTCTTCCCACGTAACTTTTTCTCAATTTTTTATCTTGTCTCCCCCCTCCCCCCATGTTAGAAAAACTAACTTGCTTCCTCAATTTTGAGAACTCATCTTTCTGCATTATGGTGTTAATTAAAATATACACCGCACATCAATAATAATAAGATAAAATTATTTGGTTCATGACTCTGAACCACTTGTGAGAGGAGAATGTAATATACTTTCATATATAATGTATATCAAACTGATATAAATAACTTTGTTCTCATAAGCAATAGTTTAACTATTAAGTGGAGACACTCAATAAATCATCTTGCTAAACCAGTTGTGATATAAACCAACTTATCAAGATAAACTCTCTTGAATAGAAAATTTGGAAATTATGCTCTAAATTAAATTATTGAGCAAGTTACCTCGCAAACACCAAGTTGCAGGTTAATAATAATCGCTCATGTAACCATCTCATAGATGCATCTTATGTGGAATACATGGCAGGTGAATAGGCCCATATTCATCTTTGATATTTCCAACATTCATGGGATTTAATCCCAATTTTAGTTGGTCTACTAATTAATGAGAACAAGCAACATAAGAGAATTTGTAAATAACTTTCTAGTTCTTTAATATTTATTCATGTGAATTCTCTTTTATTTTGCACATCATACTTAAATTGATATGGCTAAACTAGTTATGTCAACTGGATAAATTATCAATATTGATAAACTTCAGGTTTACACCATGACGTGTGTAATTATCAATAAACTCCAAGTTTATTATGATATGAGTTTTTATATCAATAAACATCCACTTTATTGTGGCATTCTTTTGTTTGTGTAGTACAAACTGGAGAATAAAGTGGGTAGTTTTTCACATACATATTACCCCGCTACAAGTTGTAGTATTTGAAGATATTAAATTTTTTCTTTATTTATAGCCTCAATATAACCAATCGCTTTCGCGAATATTTTAGAAACTCAATAAATTTCTTTGAGACTTACTACGACACAATACATTGACATGATAGTCAATTGTATTCCTCCAAAATAGTAATAATTGGCTCTTCCAGCTCTAAATTAATTTTGTACTACCGCATATTCATCAATATCTATATAGTGAATAAACTTTTAAGCAGAAAGCTATACCATTATGGTCATGGTCAAATTATATGCAAGATCTATTTCTTGCATTACCGTTGTCTTTTAATAATTACATTGCCAAACTATTTGGCATGATCACAATAGGTACGTGATCAATGACCATTCATGCCATAATAATGACATTATTTTCTTATATCATCTTAAACCTTTTTCTAGAGATTAGTGTGGTATATCCACTACCACTAGCACATTCTTATTCTTCCAAGAATGAATATGTATTCATAAATCAGATGTTGTCACATTCACATCATGAATGGACCATAATCATCTATATGTGCTTTACAAAATCTCATATCAAATCGATGACAAATATTACTTTCACAGAGTGAAGGATTATTTTGAGAATCTTTATTATTCTCATTATCACAATGATGACGATTATAATTTCGTTTATTACCACGTTCACATCCATTGATACCTTCGCAGTAATAATTTTATTTTCTTTCAAACATATCACATATTGCTATCACATTCTCTTAAGGGGAATGAGAATAAAGCAAATTCAATGGGACGGATTTTCAGTTCGTTGCCCGCAATCATACATGAATTTGATCATGGCAAGGCATAAAAATTTTACCACTTCGGGTGAGTATAATTTCTTGCAAACTCTATTAGAGTTATAATCAAAGTTTATTATCTTTGCTTGTATTTAAAATCAAATTATAGAATTTGAAGAATCTAAAAGAGAAAAATAAAGTAAAATACTTGCCTTAAATCCAGAATTTAATCATGAAGGAAGTTCATGGAACAATTGACAATCATTATGCTCAATCCCAAAGCTTTTACTCAACTGGTTAGAGTCTCGTGCTGATAACGTGTTGTAAAATAATATAAAGAGAAGAAGAGTATTGCAGAGAAAAGTAGAGAGAGAGAGAGAGAGAGAAAATTCTTATTAATTGGGATGAATTACAATGGAATATGACCCCTCTATTTATAGGAAAAAAGTGACTTAGCCACCAAGTAACAAACCCTAAATCTCTCTAAAATATAGATATTCACCATAAATAAAATACTATTTATAACAATCACTTCAATTTAACCAATTAAAGTATTATACTTCCTTTTTAGTTACCAAGTTCATGCACTCATCACTACCAATAATATATTTTTAAATTGTACGATCTTTATTATGGAGATATCTATTAAATTAATAATTATGTATGTTGTATAAGACCTATTTGTACTCGTAGGCATTATAGAAATAATATTCAAAATTATGACAACAAGAAAGATATTTAAATAAATAAAATCTTACTCAATTTAAAATTTTTAAATATTAAATATTTTTGCATAATTCAAATAGCGAGAGAGATTAATAGCTAAAATTTTGATTAATGTCAAGATCTAAAATATTGGAAAAATAATTAAATACAGTTTCAACCAATAGTACATTCTAAAAATATTATTAGATCTTTTGTGAAATAAGATTTGTCGACAAACAATTTTGTGGAAACAGATGATTATGGTCTTTGTGATCAGTGGCGAAGCCACATGATCACTAGGGTAGTCAACTGACCACTCATCGTCAAAAAATTACACTATGTATATAGGTAAAATATTATGTTTTAGAGGTATATAACATATATTGAACACCTTTTGTTCGGAATTTTTTTCAGTTCTTTCAAATTTGAATACCCTTGAAAAAATTCTTAGCTTTGCTATTGGTTGTGATCCTTTTGCTCTATTAGTTATTCAAGCTAATGATAAATTATACTTCCAGCCATCTCATAAGAATCTCAAAATTTATACCTAATGATCCACTCACTCAAAATCTATGCATAATTGTCCGGCTCCCACCAAGCTGATGCCTAAATGGCTAAATTTTATATCTATCAAAACTTTTAATGAAATATAATGGCAATAATATTCCAAACTTCAAAATGAATTAAAACATAAAAATTAAAAGCTCGAAGAATCCTATATCGCAAGTACATTGATAGGAAAAATACCTCTTGTGAGTTTAATTAGGAAGAATAATGGTTGCTCTTCATTAATCAGAATTATATTTTCAATTTGACTATTTGGAATTATGGATAACCTTCACATGTCATTCATACTACATAATACATGACACTTTATTTATACAGTTCAAGTATTAGACTATTTACAAGTCATCAAAATTCACAAAATGTTCTAATTTTAAATAAATTGTGAATTTTTGTTGCTCAAATAATCATGCAAGAAATAGATTGTAACGATCCGGTCAGTCGTTACGTAGAACCTGCATTTAATTACTGTTATTGACTTGTCATAGGTTGGTTATACTGTTATTGATGTGTTAGAGTTGGTAGGCTTGAAATCGGAATGGTTGTAGTGAGAGTTTAGTCGCTTAATCTTTAAAAATGGCCTTATAGTTGGAAAAGTCAACTGAGATTTGAATTATTGGTAAACGATCTCGGAATGCGGATTTTACGGCACGGATAGCTTCGTTAGGTGATTTTGGACTTAGGAGTGTGTTCAGAATAAATTTATGATGTCCGGTGTAGAATTAGGCTTATATTGACAAAAGTTAGTTTTGGCGATTTTCGGTCGGCAATGGAAAATAGGCTATAGGGGTCGGAATGGAATTCCGGAAGTTGTAACAGGTTCATGATGTCATTTTGGATATGTCTGCAAAATTTCAGGTCAATCGGAGTTGTTTTGGATAGTTTCGGCATCGTTGGTAGATTTTAGAAATTTAAAAGTTCTTAGGCTTGAATCTGATGTGATTTTGGTGTTCCGAGGGTGCAACTAAGTTTGAATGATCATATATGATATGTTGGTAGGTTTTTTTGGGGTTCCGAGAGGGCTCGGGATTGATTTCGGGTGATTAACAGACACTTTTGGACTTAGAAAATAGCAGTTTTGGCTGGTGTGTTGCAGGTATAATTTTCTTCTATGCGATCGTGGGGTATTGTATGCGATCGCATAGGTCAGTTGGTGAAGCCCAGGAGATTGACTTGTGCGATCGCAGGTGTGGAGGTACGATCGCATAGCAGAGGGAGTTAAGGCAGTGTGATCGCGTAGGAGATGGTGAGAACACACAGGGTCAAGCGCGCGTGGGGGTGAGTCAGCACTGTGCGAACGCAGGCGATTCTGTGCGATCGCGTGAGGGAGAAAATAATACACTGTGCGAACGCGCCTTAGGGTATGCAAACGCACTGAGTAAATAATTAAAAAAAACCTGGGCAGTTAAATTAAAACCCTTTCGCGACCATAACCTATTTTAACATCATTTTTGAACAAAAAGCTTTTGAGGCGATTTTGAAGAGGAAAAATCAGTGTTCTTCATAGAGGTAAGTATTTTGGACCTTAAAACTCGATTATAGGTGATTAAGGAACATAATATCAGTGTTTAATTCATGAAAATCAGTAGAAAAATGTGGGGTTAGGGCTTGAGATTATGAGACCTTTAGGGATCGATTTGAGGGGTCAAACGAACTCCGATTTTAGCGTTCTTTATATGTACGGACTCATGAGATGATGAAGAATATTTTAGTATAAAATTTTTTGAGTTCCTAAATGCGGGATCGTGGGTCGGGTTTTGAC
This sequence comes from Nicotiana paniculata, assembly GCA_005239505.1. NCBI lineage: Eukaryota > Viridiplantae > Streptophyta > Magnoliopsida > Solanales > Solanaceae > Nicotiana > Nicotiana paniculata. The sequence goes on along the minus strand of ML316820.1, from coordinate 2,988 downwards.
CGATTTCATGTTTTGTGCTTAAAATCAATATTTTTCAATTGGAATTCATTCCTTTAGTATAATTTGATGATAAAAATCTGAACTTGGTAGATTTGAAGCATTCGGAATTGGATTCGAGAGGCAGGCGTATTGCGGAATAGTTTCCGGGCTAGTTTGAGGTAAGTAATGTCTTTAAATCCTGTCCTGAGGGTATGAAACCCCGGACTCTGCACCCTTTCACGAGTTTTGGAATGCAAAGATTGGAACTTTGGAAAGATATTCCCTATTTAGGCAACTATTGAGTTGCGAAACCGATTTTAAGCCTATACTTATTAGTATTGATATATATTTTGATATGATTTGGGTTGTAAGCTATGTTTGGGGCCTAGTGCCGATATATTTACCCCTTGGGGCTGTTTTTACTATTTTCCTCACTTGATATGTTATGGGTTTCACTCAGTGTTTTTCTTGATAATGGTTTTGACACTCAGAGTATTTTGATACTATTTATTAAAAATAAAACACTATTTTTGGGTCGAGAACCTGGTATATTTATGGCCTGAAAAGCATGTTGAGAGTGTCAAACTGAGTGAGACTGCAGGCCAATATTGTGAGGATGCTATGATATGAGTGAGGCTGCGGGCTAATATTGTGAGTGATTTATGCCATGATGTGGCTTGTTATAGCTCTTGGGCTGTAGGATCCCCTCCGGAGTCTGTACACACCCCCATTGAGCGCAAGTACCTATTGAGTGCGAGTGATGCCCGATGGGCTGATACTGAGTGATTGTGAGGTTGCCTGATGGGCTGATACTGAGTGATGGTGAGGTTTCCTGATGGGCTGATACTGAGTGATTTTGAGGTTGCCTGATGGGCTATTGTTATGAGAAATGAATTATGGCCCGAGGGGCATATTTATGATGATTTTACTGAGTTTTTGAACTATGATTACTTCGTTTTTCAAACTGATTTTACTGAGAGTTTTACTGAGATATATTGAAATTATACTTGTTTCAAAGGATTTCTGGAAATTGGTTTTCGAACTTATGTATTTGATGAGTACTTTATGGCGACTTGGTGTTTTACTATTTTTGTGAATTGGTGTATTTGTGCTGTGTATTTTGTATTTCTCAGACTGTGATTTATTTTCATTACTACTGAGTTAGCGTACTCATCATTATTCCCTGTGCCTCTGTGCACAGATTCAGGTACCGATTTGGAGCAGTAGCTGTCTTGTTCGTTAGCAGCACCTTTACGGGATTTCGAGGTAGCTGTCCAATATCCACAACTTCTCCATTTCCTTTCCTTATTTAGTTTTAGAATTTCATTCTTAGACTTTATTTAAGATATTAGTAGAGTTAGTATTATTTCGTAGATGCTCGTGACCATGTTGACTCTAGTCTTGGGAGGTTTTTTTAGAGTTGTTTAGACTATTATTAGGGCGCTAAGACTTAATGAAAATTATTCTATGCGATGTTTGCTGTTTATTATCGAATTGTGAATTATTATAATCGAACAAATGCGTAGTAATGTGATGGTATACTAGCCTAGTTCCACGATAGGTGCCATCACGGCCTGTTAGGATTTGGGGTCGTGACAAGTTGGTATCAGAGCTCTAGGTTACATAGGACTCAACGGTCATGAGCAGGTTTAGTAGAGTCTTTCAGATCGGTATGGAGACGTCTGTACTTATCTTCGATAGGCTGCAAAACTTTTAGGAAAAATCTCATTTTCTTGAACTCTTTCGTGCCAATCTAATGGTTCTTGAAATCTAAACTCATGTTGTTTCATTCTATCAGAGATGGTGAGGACACACAATACCGATCAGGGTGACCTGACACCAGCCAGACCCACACAGGTTCGGGGCCGTGGTGGATTTAGGGGACTAGCCCGTGCAGCAGCCGGGACAGCACCATAGGATCCCCTTGTCATTCAGGATCAGGTTCTCGCCGAGGTACTCCAGCGTGACAGGCTCAGGTACTGGCAGTGCCTATGGTTATTCCGGGTCTTCAGGAGACCCTGACTCAGATATTGACGGTGAGTACCAGTTTAGCTCAAGAAGTTGCTATGTCTACCACTGCCACTGCAGCTCAGGCCGGGGGAGGTGATCACGCTCAACTATGTCTTGTAGAAGACTAAGCGGGCGTTGCAAATATAATCCGGGGCATTATGCCCAGAGTCGATCCCACAGGGAATATACGTATCAATTGCGTCTATAAAATACTAAACTGTTGCTAAATCAAAGTTCTCAAGACTTTGAATATCAATTTGGTGATGTTTAACTAATTCTCCAATCAATAATAATAAACTATCAATTAACTAACAATTTAATGTAACAATGATAATAAAG
>ML316818.1:0-34211 GCA_005239505.1 Nicotiana paniculata | reverse complement strand
CCACTCTTCTCACCACTTACTCACATCAGTTAGACAACTCACACATCTATATATTTTGGACTTCACAAATGAAAAAAAGAAGGAGGTTTTTCTGCACAAAAAGGGAGGTGGAAAATACAGAAACAAAGTGAGTGGGGGACGGAAGCAGATTTGGGGAAAAGGACAAAAAACAGAGTCGAAAGTATAAAAACAGAGTCGGCGACACGACGAGGTAGGACAAGACACCACATAAAAGCTAAACAGTATAATCATGCTAATGGCAACAACGGTAAACAAAGAAATAAAGCAGGAATAATGGGAATGGGATATTTAATGGGGGACCACAATATAAGGAGTGAGAAACAATGAAAAGACACAATTTAAACAGTAATCTCACAACGAATTAACCAATTAAGACAGCAAAGGAAAAACTGCACGGCATCACCCTTAGTTCTTTTACTCTCAACCGCACCAATATATAAATAGAACGGCATGGCATCACACTTCGTGCATTAAACCTCACATAATATACACCGCTTCACCCTTCGTGCTTTATCACTCTCATATCATGGTACGACATCACCCTTTGTGCATTAGCATTCACATATCATGGTAAGGAATCACCCTTCATGCTTTACACTCTTCCTCACGATATAAATAAATCATGCACGGCATCACCCTTCGTTCTTTACACTTCTCCTCACAAGTCACAGAATCAATAACAACGAATAGAGAGAAGTTTCAAACGGAAATCAATATTTCATCAATGATTTATTTCACAATTTAACATCTCAACCTTGAATCAATATTAAAAAATTTATCAACCTCGGTGGAACCGGAATATGTCTCCCAACATTTAAATAACAACAATAAGCATGAATAATAGGATTTAAGACTACAAAATTTGCAAGAATGGAATTTCACTCGCATGCTATGACTCGATCACAACGCATAGGTACTCGTCACCTACCCTATACATCGTATTCAACAACAAAACACGTAGAAAATAATCACACAATACCTATTCCCTCAAGACAATTTAGACACAACACTTACCTCGCTCCCAATATCACTTAACCCTCAATCACAGCTTTGCCTTTCAAATTAGCCTTCGAGTCCACAATATCTAGCAAATTCCCAACCAAATGATTCAACATAAGCTTTAGGAATCATCCCCGATTACTACGGTTCAATTTAGTTCATATTTGAAAAAGTCAACAAAAGACAACACCCGGACCCGCTTGGTCCAAACCCGAAATTCAGACCAAAACCCGATTACCCATTCACCCCCAAGCCCGGATATACAATTGGTTTTGGAATCCGACCTCAATTTGAGGTCTAAATCCCCATATTTTGAAATCTGTAGTTTTCTACCCAAAATCCCCAATTCCACCATATAAATCCTAGATTCTAGGTTGAAATCTGGTTAGAGGAAGTAAAAGATTGAAAGAAAAGAGTTAAGAATCACTTACCTATGATTTGGGGAAGAATTGATCTTTGGAAAATCGCCCCTTGAGGTTTAGGTTTTGAAATTTTGAAGAATGAATGAAAAATCCCAACTAAGTCCCTTTTACTCAGCTGCAGATGTCGTAATTGTGACCTGAGCTTCACAAAAGCGAAGCTCGCAAATGTGAAGAAACAATCGCAAATTGCATTGCTCTTCACAATTCTGCTGCCTTCGCCAATGCGAGGAGAGTGTCGCATTTGCGACAAGTGACCCCTCACAAATGCGAGTAGATGTTCGCATTTGCAAACCTACCCTTCCTAGACTCCCTTCGCAATTGCAAAGGTGACCTCACAAATGTGAGAGCTGCCGGCCCAGGCTTATGATCGCAATTATGATGAAAGCCTCGCAATTTCTTACCCTTCTATGTTTGCATTTGCGATGCCTTATCTTGCAGTTGCGAGATCAAAGGCCTGCAACAGCTTGAATTGCACCAGCAAAATTTCTAAGTTCCAAAATCACTCTGTAGCCTCTCCGAAACTCACCCGAGCCCTCGGGGATCCAAACCAATTGTGCACACAAGTCTAAAAACATCGTACGAACTTTCTCGTGTGATCAAATTACAAAAATAACACCTAAAACTACATATTTAGCACCAAAACTCATGAATTTATCAAGAACATATTAAAATTACTATCTTCTCAACTTGACGTCCAAATCACGTCAAATCAACTCGATCTCTATCAAATTTCACTGACATAACTTATATATTATATTAAACATGTACCGGGCTCTAGAACCAAAATACGGGCCCGATACCAACGAGATCAAACATTAATTATGTAAAGATCCGTAAAATTTCAAGTCTAAAAACAATGTCCGAATGGGTTCCCATGTGGTCATAACTGTAGAAATTCTTAAGACGGACCCTTGTAGAGTAAAAAGTACCCCCGGGACTTAAAAGATAAAATTTTCCAGAATTGCGCGGGTCTGCGATCCACTATGCGATTGCAGATCAGGTATGCGGACCGCATAATGGTCGCATACCTGGACAGTTGCTGTCCATTTGAGGACAGCTATGCGGACCATAATGCGATCGCATTTCACGAATGCGGGCCGCATAGTTGTCGCATTCTTGCATCTCTATTTTTGCGGAGGGAGTTATGCGACGCTCTATGAGATTGCATAACAGGTATGCAGACCGCATATTGGTCGCATACCTGGGCAGTATGCTTTCCTTTTTGGCCCATCTGAAGGCCATTTATGCGACAGGTATGCGGACTGCATAACAGGATTGCGATCGCATTCCTGACCGCATACCTTCTTCGGGGCTTCTAATTTCTAGTTTTAAAACCCGACCCCTAGTTTAATAAAACACCCCTCTCCTTCATTTTTAAATACTATCTGATCAAAATAGAGAGAAGTGAGAGTGGGTTCTAGTGAGAGAAGTCCTCATCTTCCCCAAGTTGGTCCTCCATCTCTACTCAAGCCTGGAATTAATCGAGTAGTCGTCATCTTCTTCACCATAAGAGGTAAGCCTCCACCCCATTTCCCCAAATTTTATATTTTAGTTAGAATAGGACACACATAGGTTGGTTCTTGAAGATGAGAGTTAAGACCTTGCATGAATGTGAATAATCTACCATAATCTAGCAAAGGGAAGTAAGATAGGGCAATCTTGCACTAAAAAGGGGCTAGTTAATCTAAAGGATCACATAGTGTATGATAAAATGCTCAAATGAGTTCATGATTTCTAATTCTAAGTCTAAACATGGCATCTTGTAAATTAGATTGGAGGCGATAGAAGGTACGGTGGGTTGAGAATAGGTATTAAAGGGGAATTTTCGACTCGAGGTATGTACGCTAGCTTTAATCTTCGTAGAGTCACCTTGTTGGTGTCCGAGCATTCGGTATGAGTTTCTGGCTTATGCATATATGAATCTATTTTTCTAATGTGTTGAGGCGTAAGATTCTGTTCTCTGATTGTCCTAGTTGATTACCATGCCACCATGCTATATGAGATTGTGAAAAAGTGATTCTTTGTGCTTATTCTATCATGTGCAAAGCTCGTTAAATGTTGAATACATCGGTATGAGAGGATGTGCTGCAAAACGAAAGAAATGATAACGAATCAAATTGTTGAATGTATCTAAGTGCTAAATGTTGTGTAGCAAGTAATGGAAAGGAAATGTGGATTTATCTAATTGAACTATATGTTGATGGTATGCCGTATATGACTCACTGTTTGGTAAAGATTACTATGGCCTTGATTTCACATGGTTATTTGGTTGTTACGAATGTATATTCTTGATGATGAAAATCTTTGTGATTGAATTGATTGGTTGATGTTGCTACCAAATATGATTGTAAGGTGGAATCGGGTTGCACGCTGCAACAGAAGTAATACGGGTGTAATGTGATTGTAAGGTGGGATCGGGTTGCACGCCGCAATAGAAGTAATAAGGGTGTAATGTGATTGTAAGGTGGGATCGGGTTGCACGCCGCAACAGAAGAATAAGGGTGGAATGTGATTGTAAGGTGGGATCGGGTTGCGCGCCGCAACAGGAGAACGATTGAAATAAGAAACTGTGGAACTCTCATTTGTGTTTCCTGTATCTCTGTGCAATATTTGGTTGGTTTCTTTGACTATCTCCTATCTGTGTATTGTTTGATTTACTTAGAGTAAAGCTTGTTCATACATACTAGTACTATTCCATGGTACTAACGTCCCTTTTGCCGGGGGCACTACATCTTTTATATGGATGTAGGTGGTTCTATAGCAGGTAGCTCGGTCCGCCGATAGTGGTGCCTTCCTTTCATCTCCTCAGCAGCTTTGGTGAGCCCCACTTCCTTTCGGAGTCGTGCGTAATCTATGCCATCTTCTTTAGCATATTCTGTTCTGTTAAGGTATAGCCGGGGCCTTGTTGCCGGCAAGTTTATATACTCTTCTCCGTATCTTTAGAGGCTCCGTAGACATTATGTGGGTTGTATATATGTATTTAGGGTAGTTGTCATACTCGTTTGTAATCACGATCCCATGTCGGGAGTGTTGTATTTTAGAATGTATGTTTTGGGAAGATTAAATGTTGAAAACGTTAAAAGAGGAAATTTCACTTATGTTATAAACGCATATTTTGATTCTATTTTTCTGTTTCACTTATAAATGCTCATTATGAACATGGGGAAATGCGTTGGGTAGAAAAGGCAATCCAGCTCCGCTTGACCGGGTTCATCCGGTTAGGCGTCGGTCTCGTCCCTTGGTTTTGGGGCGTGACAAATTAATTTCTTTAAATCCTTAGAATTTCAGTCTTACAATTTTCATCAAAAGTTCATTACTCGAGCTAGGAACCTCAAAATTCGATTCGGTCATACTCCCAAGTCCCATATTTTACTACGGACCTTCCGGGATCGTTGGAACACGGGTCCTGGTCCATTTACTCAAAACGTTGACCAAAGTCAAATAAAAATCACTTTTAAATCTCAAAAATTATTATTTCATAAATTTCCACATAAAGGCTATTCGAATTTACGCCCGGACTGTGCACGCAAATCGAGGTGAGTAAAAATAAGGGGTTTTAAGGCTAACGAGCGCGGAATAGAGTCTTAAATCACAAGATGACCCTTTGAGTCATCACAAATTCCTCCATGTAAATATCAATAAAAATGAATAAATATATGTTGCGGTGCGCAACCCGATCTCACCGTACAACACTATTCTCCCTTATTCCACCACGTAAAAAATCAAGGAACACAACAAATATTACAAAAGCAACAGGACAAATGAAACACGAGACAACTAAGGCGTACAATGACAAATCTTAAAATAAGTAGCAGATAAGCACGGAGTCATGGAAGAAATGCAACAATTAAGAGGTCACAAGACAAGGAAGGCAACAATTTCAACTAAAGCATATAAGTGCAAAATATCAAGTAAGAAGTACAGTGAGTGGTAACGACGTCAAATATAGTATGTATGAGTAGATTAATGATGAAATACATAACACGTCATGGAAATTCACTTAAAGGCATGGAAAGAATATAGATAACCTAAATCGGTCAAATACCACATATAGCCCGTGTGCCTATTCGTCATCTTATCTACACGACTTTCACATAAAACAGTTAGCACAATCAACTCGAATCCTAAGGGGTAGTTTCCTCCACACAAGTTAGGAAAGACACTTACCTCAATTCGGCCAAATCAATACTCAAATTAGCTTTCCCTTTACAAATTTACCTCCACTCGGCTCAATCTAGCCAAAGACGACTTAAATACTTCTAAAAAATGCAAGAGAAAACAATTTCAGTTAACAAAGCTATGATCTTTATACAATTTCCAAAAAGTCAACAAAAAATCAACCTCGGGCCCACCCGGTCAAAACTCGATTCCAAGAGTAGGTCTTGACTACCCATAGCCCTACGAGTCCATATACGTATTTTGTTTCCAAATCCGAGTCCAATCCGACCCTCAAATCCCAAATTTTATTTTTTCAAAACTTTGACAAAATTCCAAAATTCTTCCCTTAGATTCTCATGAATTTGATGTTAAATCTAATGTATAATCATAAAGTATAATTGAAAATTTATTAGAGGCACATATCCAATGGTTTGGTATGAAAGTCCTTCCACAAAATCACCTCCCATCGAGGTTAGGGTTCAAAACATGATAAAATGAAGCTGAGTTTCGAAATACTCTGCTATAGGCAAGCTGCAGATGTCGCATTTGCGACACCGGGTTCGCAAATGCGAACTCTCAAAAGCGAAGCTTGAACAATTTTGACGCCTTCGCAAATGCGATGAAAAATGTCGCAAATCCGGACACTAGTCTTCGCAAAAGTGATCAGCTTGTCGCAAAAGCGACCCTACCCAGCCCAGACCTTCATAGCAAATGCGATACAATGCGAACTCTGCAGGATTCGCAAAAATGATCATTTCTTCGCAAATGCGATCCCTTCCCCCGCTGCCCAAGTTCGCAAATGCGAGGAATACCTCACAAATGCGGTAGTCGCATTTGCGATAAAAAACATCGCAAATGCGATGGAACCAATACCAGCACTCAAAAATTTAACAAAATCAATCCGAAACTCACCCGAGCCCCTTAGGCTCCAAACCAAATATCCACAACAGTCCAAAATATAACACGAACTTGCTTGCGCAATCTAAACACACAAAACACTTCTAGAAGCACGAATCAGACGCCAAAACGCATGAGTACCTCAATAGACTTCAAGAACTTTTAGAATCGCAACCAAGTGTCCGAACCATATCAAATCAACTCAAAATGACATTGAATTTCGCAGGCAAGTTCCATATGACAAAATGGATCCATTCTATGTCCCCAAACCAAAATGCGAACCCGATAGCCTTAAATTCAAACTATGGTAAAACTTAGGAAAATTCTAAACCTTTAAATTTCCAACTTTCACTCAATGACGTCGAAACCCTCTAAAAACATCCAAACGCAAATTCGGGCATACACTCTGTCGCGCCCCCTTGTTTTCATGAAATCAGGGTTTCGACATTCGACAACTCCTTTCCTTTTGGGAAAGGGGTATGGAAATTGAAGATTCGCCACCTAACAGATTTAAGGTGCATTAGGGCACCTAATGCAAGTAACTCATGAAACCAGTTTACATTACCAGAGATTAGGTAAGGGCTTGAAATTACCTCGAGGGGAAGGTGTTAGGCACCCCTCGAGATCCACAACGGTGGGTCCTGGCCAAACTCATTTTTGGTGAATTAGTCATTAAGCAAGTAAATCAGTTTAAGCACATATATGGATTATATAAAAAAAGACATGGGAATAAATGGGTCCTAGGTTTATTAGCCTATAGGATCACATCTGTGCAATACTCGGTAAACCTCCCTCAACTAGAGGGGTTACACGTAGCATTAGCGCACAGGGCATCATATCCTTTACTACCCAATTACCCTCCCCTTGGCGGTTACATAAGCGATTCTAATTAAACGTGCTCTAGGCGTGCATTACCCGTCCCTTTTCTTATGGCCCTGAAGGTGTTTAAACTCTAATTAAGGTGGTTCGAAACACTCCTAAAGTGCTTAAAAGGAGAAAATATAGGCGACAAGCAAGAACAAATAGGACATTCACATAAGGAACAATTAAAGGCTCACTTTTACTTCCTCAAGTATGCAGACAATAGCACGTCTCAAACAACATGATTTCAGGCATTTCAAAATCCTAAAGCAGGATATCTATGTGAGCATGAAAACAGACTGTATGCAATATCTATTAAAGCGAGGCAGTGGAGACCTAATCAGTTTGCCTACTGATTTTAGGACTTACTGAATCTGGGCAGTTCACAAATAATTAAGCAAAGCACAGTTTTACCATTTTTTATAAGAGTTTAATTACCCTACAGGCTTGCCTAGGCGTGAATCTGGGATGTCCTATAAGCATGATATCTAATTGTTATCAGAGTCTTAGTACTAACAAGCTATTCTAAACAGGCAGTTTGAGTTCGTTATGTCCTATAGGCATGTTGTCTAGGTGCTGAACATTACAGAACTAATTTTATAAAAACTTTTCCCTATAACATGATATATAGGTATGGGGACTGCCTCTAAACTTACTCTTATAGACATGAGATTTACTGATTTTACACGATGTAGGCTTGGTATTAAAGCAAATGCAATAGAAGTCCTAAAGCATGGTTTCTAATGCACATAAAGAGTGAACGTTTTTGTTAGGCAGTAACAGTAGTAGCGTAGTAACAAAATTTAAATGTGGACATGGTTATGCAGAAGTTTGGAAAGCAGAATTTCGTTACAAATGGCATAATGCGCCTATACGATATTTTTTAGTATGCCAAACAATCCTAAAAGCATGGTTTCTAATACAAGAAAATAATCATAATAAACCTAAGGGCATGATTTCTAATGCAAGAAAATAGTCATAATAAACCTAAGGGCATGATTTCTATCCGGTTTTCCCACAAAAATTATATAAGAATCCCTTCCCTTTTTACAAAAATCCCCAATATCTGTTTACAAGGATTATTATTACAGACCATATAAAAATAGAATTACAAAATAAACAGAGCTATGATATAGGGAGCCTGAATAGGCCCAAAGTAAACCTGGTAAGACCAGGCCTTCAAGCAGTCCAAAGTGCCATAGTCTCATAGTGTCTCAGAGGGAGTATCCTGGTGCGTCAAAGTTCCCAAGGGTCTCAGGGACCCCGGGCAATGCTCAGACCAAGATCCTTTTAAAATGGAGGAGTAATTTTGTGTAGTGTAGAAGGGCCAACCCCAATGTGCCAGAGTTTGGAGGAATTTCATGGATTCCTAGGCAATACACACATTGGAGAGGCATTGTCTTAAGTAATCTAAGAGTAGGAGTGAGAGTGCTTGACATAGTTGGAATAACTTTGGGAAAACAATATAGGAGTAAAACACTTAGGAGTAAAAAAAAATACTTCAGGAGTAGAAACAATTTGGGGAAACATATTAAGAATGAAAACATTTTGAAAATATTCTGAGAAAAGAAAGGTTCAGTAAACAACAACACAGTCACAAAGCTTAATACCACCCAAATTCAAACTTAGTTTGTTAATTAACTCTTGGTGAGGACAACAATATTACAGAGAGGGGATCAGGGGTTGGGAACACAGGAATCAAAAACACACAAGAACAGGATGATAGTGAGAGCATACTGAGTAACAGATACATGGAATAGGCAAGGGTTTCTACAACAACCAAATTCACAATAACATACTGACCTAGAGTCTGGACAGGAACATCATAGGTCTAACATCCAGGCTTAATGCTGAAGTAGTTATGTTAACTAACAACAATAGACAGTAAAAAACAAAAACTAAGTGTAGGAATGGTCATGCTGAGGACAGGAGTCTAACTACAAAGAATTATTCATGCCAATTGAAGTCAATTAGATAGGAGTCTGAGACACAAAATAAGCATGCTGGTTGAAGGAAGTAAACGGGAAAGATGGAAGTACTTAAACTAAAGTAAACATGCTGATTAAAGCAATAAATAAGGAAGGGTGAACTTAAATATGCTGATCAAACAGTAAACAGAAAAGAATATAACATTAGGTAAATAAGCAGTTAGTCTAATGCAGAAAAAGACATGGATATTAACATGAATAGAGCAACAGAGAATCATATAGATTTAAACTTCATAGTAGAATGATTGGCATTAGAAGCAGGAACATACCAGTTAAGGAAGCAAAGACAGAAGGTAAAGTAGGCAGGATTCAACAGTCTAACCTTGGATTTCAGCCGGCTAAACAATTAGTGAATATCAAGTAGCAGAAAGAGAGATGAGAGAAAGTTTGTCTGTGTGTGTGTTTGAACTATTGTCCGTGTCCTTGGGAGGTTAAATGAGAGTGTATATATAGAACTTAGGGAGTAGAACAAATAAGGTAAAGAGAATCAGAGTTCAATCAATTAAGGAACAATCAACCAATCACATAATCAATTTCTATAGGGAAGTCCGGAAATGACCCCTTTAATTGGGTAATAGTCAATTAACAGTCAGAAATAGGTTCAATTAAGGTAATAAATCAAAATCATACCATATAGGGAGTCAGTAAATATCCCCAAACTACTATCGACTAATTAAGGCAAGTAAAAAAATAGGGAAACAGGTCACAAATAAGGAAACCAGTAAAATCCCAGCACAATGATTTTAACAGGGCAATTAATAGGAAACAATCAGTAAAATTCTTCAAAGAGTACTGATTTCATAGGAAAGAAATATTTGAATCCTTAAATAGAAATCAACCAAGTAAGAATCCCAACAGGGTTCTTATTTTAACAAGAAATAAAATCGTTCAGATCCTTAACAGAAGTCAATCAAGTAAAAATCCCATAAAAAATACTGATTTTAATAGGAAAAATTATTTACGTTCCTAAATAGAATAAGTTAATATGACTGGTTCACAGAGATGAACAGAATATCGAAACAGAAATGAAGATCAGTATAACACACAGAAACATTTAGGGTTCGAACATACATACGAAGATTAACCGAACACATAAAGAGATGAATAAACTAAGCATTTGAAAGTAACAACCTTTGAAGAAAGTCTGGGAAGAACCCTAGTTTTAGAAAGAGTGACTAATAATCGAAGTAGATAATTAAAATCAAAATTTTTTAAAGGAAAACACCCGATAATACTCGAATCATTTCAGATCTACAAAGATCTGAGAAGATTCGACCAGTAGTGAAACTAGGATTTTATTAGAAATAGAAGAGGTAAAAGAAAATTGGTCAACAACCTATGGATTCGTACTAAAAACAAGAGGAAATCCATACCCACAAACGAAAATGGCTGGAGACAGGCCGGTAAACAAGTTTCAGGCAAGAACAGGTTGAATCTCCACGAGATTCTTATAAGGAATCATGAAATAAAATAGCCAGGGAGTATAGGAGATCAGTGGTGTCAGAGAATGCACGGAAACACCATAGAAGGGAGCTGCTCGCCGGTGATGGAGATTAGGGTTAAGGTAGGTTGAGAGAGAATTGGAGGGGTTAGGGAAATTGGGACGGCGGAACTGAAAAGAATGGGAGGGGATTAAGGTAGATTAGGGATTTATAAGGTAAGTTTAATCGTGGACCGTTGATCTAAAAGATCAACAGCCATGATTAAAGGGGTTATTGGGTCGGGCAGGTATAGGGATTGGGCTTAAGGGGGTTGGGCTGGTGTATTAAGGGGTTTGGGTTGATGTATAGTGGTTAGGTTCGAAAAATTAAGGGAATTAAGGGGTTATTTGTTAAATACCCAATTAGTTGACAAAAGTAATTTATAAAAATAATTAACGGATTATAAAAAATGATTTCCATGCACAAAAATGTTTTAGAACAATTACTCAATATTTTAAAAATATGACAAGCTATTTTCCGGTAAAATAATGTAATAATGCATGCATGAGCTATAATTGCAAGGTGGTTGTATTTATAACTCAAGAAATGTAAATGTGGCTATTTGTGAAATAACGTAAGCTTAATATAAATACAAAAAGCAAAATTAAACCATGAAATTGTTATAAAGTCCTTTGTGATGCAATTTTTAATTATTTATATGAGTAAAATACTGGGATAAATTAATTAAAAATCTCTAAAAATGTAGAAATTATGGAAAAAATATCATTGATGCTAATGCATAGTTTTGAAGGTATGTATGCATTTTGAAACATATTATAGGGAAAAATTGGGTATCAACAGCTGCCCCTCTTTACCTGGGAAGGGTGAAAGAGTTGTCGGGTAAAGATATGATGGCCAATTTGCCTGAGCAAAATGGTTTGTGAGATTTAGGCAGCACTACATATCCCTAGTTTTACAGTAATCAGGCCATGTTGTTCTGGATCCATCGGCGGAGTATACCGATGAAGTTACCACAAGAACGGATGCAAGATTTTGGGATAGGTGAAATAGTTGCGGTCAAGTTTGAGATAGTATGAAGGAGCTGGGGGCAAGATTCCTTTTGTTGGTATGACGATTGCTCATTGGATCATCTGAAAGTAAAGATATACTACGGGCATATATCTGTGCATAAATTTAAACATGATTCAAATTCCCTTCGGAACATGAAAAATCGTCTTTGGACGGTTGAGGATGACGTCCTTAGACCATGATGTCCTGGGCTATGGATTGTTCAGTGAGAGATTCGCAGGCCATGAGATGATGTTCTCAGTCCATGAAAATGGTGCCTCCGAACCATGACGCCTTTGAATAATGATATGCAAATATGAGAGATCCTCGGGCCATGACATGGTGTCTTCCGGCTATGAGGATGATGCCTTCAGACTATGACGCCTTCGGACAAATTGGCGATATTTCAGCCTATGAAATGCAAAGGTATGATGTTAGAAGTAACAAGACAAAGATTAGTCTTGTGTGGAGTTGAGGGCAGAGCTTAGCCCGAGAGAATAGAACAATGCAAGAGAGACAATGCTTAGTCTCATGCAAACAGAAGGTAGTGCTTAGCCTTATGCAAATAGAGAGGTAGGGCTTAGCCTCGTGCAAGATTTGGGACAAGGCTTAGTCCCATGCAAAGAGAAGGCAATGCTTAGCCTTATGCAAATAGAGAGGTAGGGCTTAGCCTCGTGCAAGATTTGGGACAAGGCTTAGTCCCATGCAAAGAGAAGGCAATGCTTAGCCTTATGCAAATATGGAGGGAGGGCTTAGCCTCCTGCAAGATTTGGGACAGGGCTTAGTCCCATGCAGAGAGAAGGAAACACTTAGACTTATGCAAATATGGAGGCAGCGCTTAGGCTCATGCAAAATTGGGACATGGCTTAGTCCCATGCGAAGAGAAGGAAATGCTTAGCCTTATGCAAATATGGAGGCAGGTCTTAGCCTCATGCAAGATTTGGGACAGGGCTTAGTCTCATGCAAAGAGAAGGCAATGCTTAGCCTTATGCAAATATAGAGGCATGGCTTAGCCCCATACAAGATTTGGGACAGGGCTTAGTCCCATGCAGAGAGAAGGCAACGCTTAGCCTTATGCAAATATAGAGGCAGGGCTTAGACTCATGGAAAATTTGGGACAGGGCTTAGTCACATGCGAAGAGAAGGCAATGCTTAGCCTTATGCAAATATGGAGGCAGGGTTTAGCCTCATGCAAGATTTGGGATAGGGCTTAGTCTCATGCAAAGAGAAGGCAATGCTTAGCCTTATGCAAATATGGAGGCAGGGTTTAGCCTCATGCAAGATTTGGGATAGGGCTTAGTCCCATGCAAATATGGAGGCAGGGCCTAGCCTCATGCAAGATTTGGGATAGGGCTTAGTCCCATGAAAAGAGAAGGAAATGCTTAGACTCATGCAAGATTGAGACAGAGCTTAGTCTCATGGAAAGAGAACAAATAGTAAGTGATAGCAAAGTATTTCTTAGCTGGATGTAGATTCAATATCGTTATTGTTATGAAGGTTGTGATTTCGAGGCGTGCATATTTCCTTGTTCCTGCATTCAAAGAAAAATCGTGAGTTCTATAAGGAGGAGGTCGATTCGTGCCTCCGTCGGCTTGCTTGACTTGCTGTGTTCGGTATGAAGATCCTGTTCAAATCATTGGGGGTAACATTTGCTAAACAGGGTTATTTCAAAAGCAAGCATGCGTAGTTTTCAAAGTCATAGTAAAAGATATGTTTTTTAGAAAATTGGTTAGATGAACTAGTGACTGTGACACGATCCAAGACATTGCGACTTCTCCTGTAGTAAATTTTGAGGGTCCTCCTCAAAATTCTTCCCCAGTTAGACGGACAAACATTTCTAACTGTTGTATATGCTGCGATCGTTGAACTTGCTTCTGAATTTTGAGGGTCCCCATCAAAATTCTGCCCCAGTTTCTGATGGTGGGGAAAATGGAAATTTTATTGAATTGTGACCGAACCCACAGCCAGCCTACGTATCCCCTCTTAAAAGGGAATCGGGTCGAGCGTAGTTCAATTTACATCATTTGCGGAAACATAAACAATTACACATAGTATCGCTTGACTGCATCTGAATTGATTGGTTTGGCCATACTTCTCCATCCATTTCTACGAGTATGAGGTCTCCCCCTGTCAATAATCCATGAACCATGTAACGTCCTTTCCAGTTGGGAGACAATTTCCCATTGGCTTCATTGTGATGCGGAAAGATCTTCTTCAACACCAGCTGACCTAGTGTGAATTGTCTCGGCTTGACTCTTTTGTTGAAGGCTCTGGACATCCTGTTTTGATAAAGTTGTCCGTGACATACCACATTCATCCTTTTTCCGTCTATGAGGGCTAGCTACTCATAACAGCTCTTTATACATTCTACGTCGCTGAGCTCAGCTTCTTGTATGATCCTCAAGGAAGGAATCTCTACTTCGGCGGGAATAACAACTTCAGTACCATAAACTAGAAAATAGGGTGTTTCCCTGGTTGATGTGTGGACTGTGGTACGGTATCCCAGTAAGGCGAATGGTAGTTTCTCATGCCATTGTTTGTGATTCTCTACCATTTTCCTCAGTATCTTCTTGATATTTTTGTTAGTGGCTTCTACGACTCCATTCATTTAAGGTATGTATGCTGTGGAATTCTTGTGCTTGATTTTGAAAGTCTCGCACATGGCTTTCATCAGATCACTATTGGGATTGGCGGCATTGTCAGTGATGATGGATTCTGGAACTCTAAACCGACAAAAAATCCGTTCGCGGACAAAATCTGCCACAACCTTCTTAGTCACTGCTTTGTAAGATGCTGCTTCGACTCTATTTGGTGAAGTAATCAATAGCTATCAAGATAAACCGATGCCCATTTGAGGCAGTAGGCTCAATTGGACCAATGACATCCATTCCCCCAAGCGGCGAATTGCCAAGGAGAACTTGTTGCATTGAGCTCATTCAGTGGCACTTTTATCATATCTGCATGCACTTGACATTGGTAACATTTTTGAACATATCGGATGCAATCTGTCTCCATGGCCATCCATAAATAGCCGGCCCTGAGTATCTTCTTGGCCAAGACAAAGCCATTCATATGTGGGCCACAGGTTCTGACATGTATCTCCTCATGCAGATTTGAAGCTTCCTTTGTGTTGAAGCACCTCAATACTCCCAAATCTAGAGTTCTTCTATATAGGGTTCCTCCGCTATGGAAGAAATTGTTGGACAACCTCCGAAGCGTGCATTTCTGAGTATGGTTTGCATGCTCCGGGTATTCTCCTTTTGTCAGATACCTTTTAATACCGTGGAACCAAGGCTTCCCATATTCTTCTTCTTCAACATGAGCACAATATGGCGACTGACTATGGATCCTTATTGGGATAAGATCAATGAAGTTCTTGTCTGGATGATGTATCATTGATGAAAAAGTTGCCAATGCATCGGCAAACTCATTCGGAATTTTGGGAACATGTCGAAACTCTATCTTTGTGAACCTTTTCTTCAATTCCTGCACATGGTGCATATATGTTAATATCGTGGAATTCTTGGTTGCCCATTCTCCTTTTACCTGGTGCACAAGCAAATTTGAATCACCAATCACCAGCGAATGTTCATGTCAATGGCCATGTTGAGTCCTAATATGTAAGCCTTGTATTCCACTATGTTGTTAGTGTAGGAAAATTTGAGTTTTGCAGATACCTATAATGTTGACCAGTTTTCGACACCAAAACGACTCCAATGCCGACTCCTTTGAAATTCACCGCTTCGTCAAAGAACATTTTCCTACCTTCATAGGATTCAGCAATGTCTTCTCCCACGAATAGTACCTCTTTATCGGGAAAATACATTTTTAGGAGTTCGTATTCTCCTTCCACAGGGTTTTCAGCAAGATGATCTGCCAGTGCCTATCCTTTGACTGCTTTCTGAGTTACATAAATAATGTCTAACTCACTCAACAAGATTTGACACTTAGCCAACTTGCCAGTAGGTATAGGTTTTTGAAAGATATACTTCAAAGGATCCATTCTCGATATGAGGTATGTTGTATAGGCACAGAAGTAATGCCTCAGCTTCTGAGCTATCCAGGTTAAGGCACAGCAGGTTCGTTCAAGCAGAGAATACCGTGCTTCATAAGGTGTAAACTTCTTACTCAGGTAGTAGATGGCCTGTTCTTTTCTCCCTGTCTCGTCATGCTGCCCCAGAACGTAGCCGAAAGCTCCATCTAGTATTGCAAGGCCGAGTAGCAATAGTCTACCTGGCTCTGGCGGGACCAAGACTGGTGGTGTTGATAAGTATTCCTTGATCTTGTTGAAGCATCCTTCTTTAACATCTTGAAAATTATCTCACATATAACTGTGGATTAGGCTATGAATCGGCTGATGTAGTTTACCTTCCCAGAAAACTCATCACATCCTTCTTACTCTTTGATGGTGGTAGCTCTTGGATAGCTTTGAATTTTGACGGGTCCAATCCTATCCCTCGGCGGCTGACGATGAATCCCAATAACTTTCCAGCAGGAACCCCGAATGCACATTATACGGGGTTTAACTTCAGGTTGTACTTCCGCAGTCTATCAAAGAATTTCCTTAAGTCTGCTATATGATATGTGGCCTTCTTGGATTTAATGATGACATCGTACACATACACCTCAATCTCTTTATGTATCATGCCATGAAAGATAGTAGTCATGTCCCTCATGTAGGTGGCCCCAGCGTTCTTTTGGCCGAACGACATCATCTTGTAACAGTACACCCCCTAGGGTGTAATGAAAGCGGGTTTCTCAGCGTTTTCTTGTCCATCCAAATCTGATGGTAACCGGCGAAACAATCTACAAAGGATTGGAGTTCATGTCTGGAACAGCCGTCGATTAAAATGTGTATGTTTGGAAGTGGGAAGTCATCATTTAGGATAGCTCTGTTGAGATCCCGATAATCGAAACAGATTCTAACATTCCCATCCTTCTTCAGAATTGGCATGATGTTGGCTAACCAAGTTGGGTATTCAACTACCCTGAGGACCTTGGCCTTGATTTGCTTGGTGACCTCCTCTTTGATTTTCAGACTCATATCAGGCTTGAATTTCCTGAGTTTCTGCTTCACTGGTGGACACATTGGGTTTGTGGTCAACTTGTGGGCCATAGTAGATGTACTTAATCCGGTCATGTCATCGTATGACCATGAAAAAATGTCCTCATACTCTTTCAGGAACTGTATGTACTCTTCTTTTTCTGATGGTGATAAGTGAATGCTGATGCGGGTCTCCTTGACAGTTTCAGAATCTCCCAACTTGATTATCTCAGTTTCGTCCAGGTTGGACTTGGGCTTGTTCTCAAAATCCTCTACTTCTCGGACGATTTCCTCGGGTATGACATCCTGTTCTTCTGAATCACTATCCTTTTGTTGTGTTTCCTCATTACATGTCACAGTTGCCGGTTCATCAAGATAGGAAATAGTAATTCCCGGGACTCGTCGGGCCCTGGATGGTCTGACAGTCCAATTCTTGAGGAATGATCCTCTTTCCACAGCTCTAATGGTAGGGCCTTCCTCTTCCACCTCCTCAAAAATTACACATCAATCCATGTCATCATCTTCCAAGAATAGGTTACTCAAGGCGGCCAATGCTTCTTCCTCCTCTGATCCCCATATGATGTCGGGTCTTCTGGAAAGTCTAACTTAGGGGCGGTACAGGCTGCTCAAGTGGATATTAAGGACCACGCCATGGCGGTGACCAATCATCGTATTCTTGCCAGGTGTACTGATACCCTAGCCCAAAGGTTGTACCATGACGTTTCAATTGTATTGGCTTGGAGATACCCTGAAGGTTTTTGCCAAGACCCTTGCCGGGTTCATATCCTTTCCATGCTAGTATATTTTCTATCTTGCTACTCCACCACTTATCTTTCTCGATCGCGTTGACCCTCTCAATATGATGATAAGTCTCTCCATCTAGCTTTATTCTATTTTAATCACCGGGATGGTCTGACGGGTGTAAATAGGGTGTCTCCCGTCTCCATGGATAATCACTTCTTGATGGTTCCACTCGAACTTCACTGCCTGATGCAAAGTTGACACTACAGCCCCAACGACATGTATCCAGGGTCGTCCCAACAACAGATTGTATGATGCATATATATCCAGCACATGGAACTCGACATTGAACCATGTAGGCCCCATCTATAGAAAAAGATTGATCTCTCCGATGATAGCTCTCTGAGACCCGTCAAATGCCTTCACATTCATAGTCCCTTCTCGTATTTCATACAGGCCTTTACCCAACCTCTTCAGTGTTGTCAATGGGAAAATATTGAGACTGGATCCCCCATCTATCAGAACTCTGGCAATGAAATTGTCCTCACATTGCACGGTAATGTGCAGTGCCTTGTTATGATTCAAACCCTCGGGTGGAAGCTCGTCCTCGTCCCTGTTATGATTCTCCGCCAGTGATGTTGTTAGGTACATAAGCCTCACTTAATACCTTTAAAAGAGCATTCTTGTGCGCTTATGAATTTTGAAGTAGTGACAGGATAGATATCTGAGCAGGAGTCTTGTTCAAATGATCGGTGACTGAATGCTCCCTTGCTTGTACTTTTCTCCAAAGGTCATCCGGGCCTATTTCAATAACGGGCGGTCTGTTAGAGGCCTGCTTACTGGATTCTCCCAAATTCTCTGGTGTATAGACTCTTCCTGTTCTATTCACTGTGAAAGGTGTGGTTACTTACACTTCGAATGGAACATACGCAGCTGTGAGGGGTGCTATATCAACTTCAAATGGAACTGATACAGCTACCTCAAACCTCCACTGGCGACTGTATTTGTACTATAATGGGATTGAGCGTGACTGCGGGTTTCTTAGGATTGTCACCCTCTTTGATAAGTC
This sequence comes from Nicotiana paniculata, assembly GCA_005239505.1. NCBI lineage: Eukaryota > Viridiplantae > Streptophyta > Magnoliopsida > Solanales > Solanaceae > Nicotiana > Nicotiana paniculata. The sequence continues at coordinate 15,522 of ML316818.1, read as the reverse complement.
CAATTGATCCCTCGGGATCCCGTTCCTCATCGGTCTCTATCACATTGATACCTTCACCCCTATGATCTGGGAGGGGGTTGTTACGGATGTTGGGTGTAGCTTCTTTGGCATGAATGACCTTATTATCAATCAAGGTATGGATCTTATCCTTCAGTGTTCGACACTCGTCAATAGTGTCCCCTTTCATGCCAGAATGATATGCACAGGTCTTGTTTGGGTTGACCCATTGGGATGGATTCTCCACAGTCACAGCAGGGATAAGAGTGACGTAACCAGCAGCCTTCAGCCTTTCATACAATTGCTCAATGGGTTCGACAATGGCAGTGTATTATTTAGGTGGTCTACGGTCAAAGTTAGGCGGGGGTCTTGGGTAGTTTGGGTGAGTTGGAGGTGATTGAAAGTTAGAGGGTTGGGAATTATATGTGTGATAAGCAGTGGCTGGTTGGGAATATCTGAGAGGTGATGGTTGATATGTGGGTGGAGGTGCTTGGTATGTAAGTGGGGAGGTTTGATATACAAGGGGAGTTTTGGGTCCTTGGGCGACCATTATTGTTCCTCTATCTTTCTTCTTCGATATACCCCCTGACTGTAATGCTTTATTTGTGGCCTGCAATGCCTCAAAGTTTGTCACCATACCGCTTTTAATGCCCACTTCAATCCTTTCTCCGAGTTTGATGATATCGGAGAACTTATGGTTCTCAATAACCATCAATCTTTCATAGTACTGTGGATCCTATGCTCTGACGAAGAACTTTTTCATCTATTCCTCATCCAATGTTAGCTTGACTTTGGCTGCTTCTGACCTCCAACGAGTGGCATACATGCGGAAGGTCTCAGTGGGCTTCTTCTTTAAGTTCTGAATTTAGAAGACATCCGGCGCATTCTCTTGTTAAACCTGAATTTGTCCATGAATTCAGACGCCATACCCACCCAGTTGGCCCACTTCTTAGGATCTTGGCTGATATACCAGGATAAAGAATCTCCTGTAAGACTCCTCATGAAAAGCTTCATTAGGATATTTTCATCCTTTCCGACCCCTACAAGCTTGTCACAATAAGTCCTTAGATGAACCCTGGGATCACCTGTCCCATCAAACATTTCGAACTTGGGAGGTTTGTAACTCTCTGGCAGTTCTACATTTGGCTGTATGCATAGGTCTTCATAGTTCAGACCTTCTATCCTTTTTCCTCCTTCAACGCCTTGAACCCGACTTGTCAACTTCTTGAGCTCTTCAGCCATGTTCTTAATGAGCAGGTCCTTCTTAGTGGATTCTTGTGTATAGGATACGGGTTGAGTGGAGTGAGGTAGAGTTTCCACATAAATGGGGTTGTTTGGGTGACCGGGAGTATGGGTATAATGATGATCATTGGTGGAGTTCTGGGGTTCGGGAATAATTTGTGGGGTATTTTGTGGAGTATGATAGGCGTTCTGCTGATATTCTGTCGGATAGTTTGATTCTGTTGAGGGGTTGTGTAATGGTGAGGTGCGGGAGGATTTTGTAGGCACTTGTTGAGTGTGTTTTGCTGTGGTGCGGTGTTCTGAGTGTTTGAATGGTTGACATCTGGGATATTGAGTATGACAGATATATTTGCTCGAGCTCACAATGGAGTTGTAGTATTGTTTGCTCAAGTCGTGATACCACATCATTTGGGGCCTGAGTACCTCGGCCATCAGAAGGTTCTGCATGTTTAACATGTGTGTTGTTGTCTTTTCTGGTGCCGTTCAAATCATCCATCTTTGCTTTCCCTTTGCCTTTTGGTGGACTTGGAGGAGGAGAAGGTGGAGGGCCCCTGGATCTAGTATGATAAGCCGAAGATGCCAGTATGCATGAACCAACCTTTGGGAATGGGAATAATCAAAAGAAAGAAAAACAAAAGGTAGCCAAGTTAGTAAGAGTTCTAAAAAGAGTATTTGCGGTATTTAAACACATATTGTGGAATGTAGATTCACGTCCTATTTTGGGAGACTCGTTATGCCCGAGGTAGGCCTAGTGACAAGTTGTTTTGGAGAACTTAGATGCAAATAAATGCCTCATTTCATTAATATAAATAACAGACGAATCCCAATACGACACTAGGATAATAAAAGATAAGTCACTACTGGAACTTGGCCTTTTCACATCTGGAGAAGCAAATAAATCTAATCTACTTGGTCCCAGAAGGACCTTCCCCAGGCTTGATCTTTCTGACTCCATCAATCAGGTCCCTTAGTTCGCGCATGCCCAACAACAGGTATACTCTTGCTAGATGTCCTCTCTCGCCTCCTTCAGCATTCTGGCAGCCGGTGATTCTTTTCCTTGTCTTTTCTCCCAGCTCCATCAAGCCCTGCTCCAGATATTCTGCCCTTTCATTGGAGGTGATAGCCATTTCCCTCCATTCCTTGATTAATCTCTTGTCTGTCTCGTGTATCTCCTGATGTTCGGCCCCGGAGTCATGAATCCTCTTGCGCAACTTGTTGTACTTTACTTGGGTTTCTGCATCTTTGTCTATGACCCTGTTTCCCCGACCAATTCCTGGCTCAACTTTCCCAGCTAAGTTGTCCTCCAACCATACCGGGTAAAAGGGTGCATGTCTCGCAAACCATGTCTGGCTCGATGGTGTCTTTTTCCACAATAATCTTTGAGTGCCACATATGCTGAGCTTGACACTTGTAAGCAATGTCGTAATCCTGAAAATCTGCCCGGAAATGACTTATCTTTGCGACCCGCGGTATGATCTGCTTCCTCCCTGCCTGCCTCATAACCCTGATGGGAACATAAGGGTATATTCCCCTTAACCCGATCAACACTAAGTGAGGAGCGTCACTTGACCTGATGATGAACTCGTCAGTAGGAAACCATTCAAACATCCACTGAACCTGATATTCAGTCAAATTATTGAAGAATTCCACCATTCCTTAGCACTCTCTGGTTGAGCAAACCTGTCCGGAATATAAGTCACTCGTTTAGGGTAATGGAAGGCAATATTCTCATTCCACGCCCTTCATGGGAACTCCTGGCGATATTGACACTCTTGGAGATGCTCAATTAACCACAACTGCAGCAGCAAATTGCAGTCCTCGAAATGTTTGGACTCTTTCTAGCAGTGGTCCAAGGCCCGATAGATATTAGTTATAATCATAGGGACTATGGTGTATGTATGTCCTTCGATTCCTTCCATTAGAGTCTTAGTTACCATAGCCAGTGTAGTGTGAATTATTTCCCTTTTCATTGGGAACACTATCATACCCAAGAAGCAAACAATGAACACTAAAACTCTGCGGTGAATATGACCCAAGGAAGTGATGGAAAAATCATCATGGAAAATACGGTAGGACTTGCTATGATCGTATCTCTCATACAATTAGTCAAATGGTATAAGATTTCTTTAAGAACTCTAAATCAGTGTTCTTTTTTCAGGCCCATCATTTTTAGAAATCCCCTACCAGTGCGATTTTCCGATACCAATAACCAGGGTCGTCCCAAGGTAGCCCAGCAAATCCCCCGATTTCTTCTAGGAGCGGGGTCATTTCTATATCCTCGAAGCGAAACACTGATCTTTCATGATCCCAGAACATGGTTGCAGCTTCTATCAACATGTTATTTGGTTGGATGTCTAACAGAGAAGGCAAATTTCCCAGGACCTTCTTTCACATGTTTTTTGTCACTTGAGGAAAGATCTTCCCACCAATCTAGTAGTAGTGGTGGTATATTTCGGACCATGCCGAACCTGGGGACCTCGTGCCTCATTTTCTGCAAAATAAATAAGGTTAGACCCTTTCCCCCTCCATATTCGACTATTTATATATCCATGATTAGCATATTGGCATTTAGTTCTCCAAAACTAATGCACAAAACGTGGTTGCGTCCGTTGGGATTATGGAAACCCTGGTGGACTTTTGGATAAGGTTTGTCTTAAAGGGTTATTATGTGGACAACATATTAACCCGACTAGGTTTGACCATGATGCATGTACAGTTATAATCAGAGTAAGCTTGCTATGGGGGTCTAGACTGGTACGCTCAATCGAACAACTTGAGGGGGAAAGGCACATAACCGTCGATTGCACCGCTGATAGACTATTTTTACCGCAAATAAGCCTTTCCGAATTTAAAGGGTGATATATAGGAAGAGAGCAACCACTCATCAACCGTTGCTAAAGGATTGATTATGCATGAGTGGAATATGATTTTGAGAATGATTTATGCAGCAGTAATAGCATGTTGTCACGTATTTTCATGTTAGGAAAACAATAAATGCGGTATTTAATAATTGAAAGATGTTTAAGAAAGGAAAACTAAGCAATAAGTCAGTTTCTGCAGTAAAGGAAATCATAAATGCTCAAAACGGGCAATTAAATTCACATAAGGAGAAAGGGAAAGGGTGTGCACGTATTAACAAAAAAGAAACATGCTTAAGACTAATTTACAAAAAGCAAGTTTGTTATGGTAAAAGCCTTTCCTCCCCAGCAGAGTCGTCATGCTGTCGTGCCCCTTTTTCTCACGAAATCAGGGTTTTGACATTCGACAACTCGAAAGGGGTATGGAAATTGAAGAATCGCCACCTAATGGATTTAAGGTGTGTTAGGGAAACTAATGCAAGTAACTCATGAAACCAGTTTACATTACCAGAGATTGGGTAAGTGTTTAACCAAAGAATTAGACCCTTTGACTAATGCTATTTTTTAGGATGAACATAGTAATTGGGGTACGGTTACATAATGTTCGAGTAATCAATTGTGGGTCCTTGAATCTGCCCGTAGCTTTGTCTAGATTCATTTTGACTGTGCCTCTTCCCTGTTTTGATCAGGTTGAGTTTTCGTGGCTGATAAGCTCGAGGATTTATTGAATCGTGCCTCTTTGTTTTTTACCTCTTCAAATAATCACATCCAGCTGTCGCATTCTTTTGTGTCCACGTAACTGGCTGAGTTGTCAAAAGTTGCATTACATGTGAAACTCTTTTTTACCAATACAAATAGTCCCCCACTTACCATATATTTATCGATTAATATTTTGTAAGTGGATATTCATTTATGGCGGGAATATTTTGCCGCCGCTTTTCCTCGAAACATTGTATCCTTCTCTGCACCATAGGCATCGTTTGTCACTTCCATTTAATGCTCATACCACGTGTCCTTTTCGGATTGGTTCTACATTTATTCGGCACCTTTTAGGGCTTTTTGCGGATGCGTCAGTCCCGAAGTGAAATTTTCAATTATGACTTTTCATCATTATTTTTCTTTTTTTCCATGTTTGATGGTTGTCCTCAAGTATAAATACCTTTCTTCTTTTCTTTGCTTCCCCGAAACACTTTCTAACTTTGTCTTTTGTAAAGAACTTTCTTCTTGCCTTTGTAAACATGTCTTCTTCAAACCTTCCTCAAGGAGTAATAGATATTGAAAATTTAACGCCGTCTTCTGCTCCGAATAGGAGTCGGAGGGGTGGTAGACTTAGAAGTATGGGATCCACTCCTTCGAGGGGCTCCTCTTCTTCTCAGATAGTTCCCTCTCCTTCCACTAGATCTATAGTTTCTCCGAGGTTTAGGGTTTCTCGGTCTTTTTCTAGAGGTAGAGGTGAACGCCTTCGTGAACCTGGAGTTGATGAAATTGTCCCTGATAAGTTTGTTTTTGCTAGAGATAATCAAGTTCTTGTAGACCAATCTTCTTCCCTTGAGAGTGTCGAAAGGTACCAACCCTTATAACTGAGGGTCAGATTTCCCTTGTTCGTAGGGAGTGTTTTTGGAGGCCTGATTTCCCTATCTATATTTCGAATAGTAATCAAAGAATAACTTCTTACAAGACAGGATATTGTTTTTTTTATACGTACCCTTTCACTCTAGGGTTTAGACCCCCTATTGACCCATTCATAATTGAATTCTGCCATTTTTTCAATATTTGTTTAGGACAAGTTGGTCTGCTTGTGTGGCGAGTTGTCGCATGTCTTAGGAGTTTGGATTCTTTAGCCTCGGTTCCTTTTACTTTCAACCATCTTGTTCATCTCTACTCTCCTACCTTATTTTGTGAAGGGGTTTTTACTCTGACTGCTAGAAGCAAAAGAGTGCTGGTAACCCCTGGAGATGATAAGGATAGGGGTTGGTACCTCCGGTATGTTGTTGTACCCACTGTTGGTTTAGTGGGTGAAGAAAATTTTCCCTTCTCTGAGAAGTGGAATCGCGCACGTGAGTATGCTTTAGCTCACATCTATTTATTTTTTTCCTCGTTCTGACTTGAGATATTTTATTAACACCGTATCTGTTTCTTCTTCACTCAGCAATCATGGATACTATTGAGAATGTCTCCGGTATCCGTGATTGGGTAGAAAAATTGTTGTCCGCTGCTCCTTTAGAAGAAAGATCTTAGAAGTACCTCGATGGGAAGTATGGTTGGCATGTAAAGACCCATGGTAAGTGAAGCTCTTGTTCTTGCTTCTTTCCTTACTCGAGTCTCTTCTTTCTTTGTCGCTTAACTTTTTCCCTTTTAATAGGGTTCTCTACTCATGGGGTGTCTGCTTCATCTATCCCGAATATGTCTTTGGCTCAGGCCCAAGAAATTATTGTTGGTTCATCTTCCTTGAAGAGGAAGATTGGTGAGTCTCGTTTCGTAGAAGAAGAAGAAGAAGGTGCTTTAGTAAACAGGCCACGGAGAAGGCGGGTGGTTTGGGATGATGAGTCTACACCCTCGACCTTGCCTTCCGTGTCTGTGGTTGACCACTCTATCCTTGAAGATGTCTCACACTCCCCCCTTCATAAGTCTGTGTATTGCCTGTTCCATGAAGATTTTGACCTTGCTTCTGACGATGTCCCTTTGGCTGCTGTCTTTCCTACTTCTTTAAGAGAAGTTGTCTTATCTGCTCCTTTGGCTATTACAGCTTCAACTGTTTCTTTGCCCGTGGCTTCCTCAACTTTTCAACCCTCCGTGCCTGCTTCTTTTCCTGTGGCTTCTCCAGCTCCTCAATCCTCCATGCCTGTTGATGTTTCATCTCTGCCTGCTTCCATGCCTTCCGCTAGGTTAGTAAGGTCTTCCAGTAGAGAGATGTGACATGTGGTAATAGAGGTTTCAGCTGAGGGGAATATTTTCAAGAAAATGGGTGAGCCCGAAGTGTGGCTCAAGCCTTTGATAGGTCCCTCTGAGAAAGCCAAGCTAGCCAGCCACGGTGCTCTTGCATGGGCCAATGAGGTCGTGCATACTTCTTTGAAGGTATGATGCAAGTTATCCTCTTTCATTTTCGTATATGGAATTTACCATATCTAACTGGTTTATTTCTTGTAGATTAACCTTATAGGCATGGAGCTTATGAAGAGGATTTCAAACACGGACCAGGAGACAAAAGAGTTACTGGCCGATGCTGATAATTGGAAAGCACAGTATGGTAGCCTAAGGATTGACATGGATACTTTAGAAGAGGAAAGGAGTACCTTGAAGCGGCAGATGAGACTCAAGGCAGCAGAACTAGCAGTAGAGAAGGCTTCTTCCAGTCAGGCTGATAAAGACAAGAGTGTTCTGGAGTCTTCATTCGCTAAGCAGTTGTCCCGTGCCTCAGAGGAGATTAGAGACTTGAAAAATTTGTTGGGGCAGAAGGAGGAATACTCAGGCGAGCTCGTGCAATCACTCACTTGTACTCAGAGGACCTTCGTAAGGCTTTAGATAAAGCTCAAACTCTAGAGGAGTCGATTGTACCGTTCCGCCCATAAAGCTGCGGAAGCGGAGAAGGACGGATTGAGAGCTGAGAATCAAGTATGGGCAAGGGATTATGAAGATCTTTAAGAGGTGGCTGCTGTCGATGTGAGATGGTCGTACATGAATTCTCTCCTTGTCACATTGACGAAAATGAGTCAAGAGGGTTTCGACCTTAGTGCTGAAATAGCTAAAACTAAGGAAGCCATAGAGAAGACTCAACAAGGTCATAACCTTTCTTCACCTGATGGTGAGACTCCAGCCGCTCATGCCTCTTCATACCTAGTTGCTCCCGCTCCTTCTGCCAGTGAAGTCAACCTCCCTCTTGAAGAAGTTTAGTTGGTTCACCCCTCTTTTTTTTATTTGTCTCAATTGGTGGTTACCCCCAGTCCCATCGGGGGTAAATTTGGATTTCTTTAAAGTCCTCAAATAACAACTTAGGGGCACCTCAATGTATATATATAAAAATTCCATACGGCTAAGTATAAGTTAATACATAGTTTTTTGCTTAACCGTTTTAATATATTAATGCTAATATGACTTTTGTTGAGTTTTTATTTCACTCTTTAAGTCTTTTGCATGCTTCATTTTTCGAGGTTTTAGTTTTATCTCTGAGTTTTGCATGTAGAATGCTTTAGACTACTCGTACCTTTTTGTAATAGGCATAATTTATGGAAGAGGGCCCTTTATAATTGACATGAAGAAGACGTCTCAACTTCATGATAATGCAATAGAGTGATAGGAATTTTTACGCATGTTTAAGAATGTTTCCAAGGAATGTTTTTTGTTTGAACTTCCATGACATTTTACATGTGTTTGATTATCGTCTAAAACTCATATTCCAACTGTTTTTGTTTAACATATTTGATATACTCTTGTATTTCGTAACTGTTTTTCATAGGTAACAGTTTTTCGATATTAATACAAGGGAACAACTGTTTTTTACTAGTAACAGTTTTTATAAAGATTGGGGTTTTTACCCGCAATTGTTTTCGTTGGAAACAGTTTTCTAACAAGTACGAGGGAAATGTTTTTTTATTTGTAATTGTTTTTATTTGATAACAGTTTTCTGAACAAATACAAGGATTTAGATCTTTCATCCATAACTGTTTTATTTGATAACAGTTTTTGAATGAGTACACTGATGATGATCTTTTACCCCTAACTTTTTTTGTTACAACAGCTTTGAATAAGTATAAAGATGTACATTTCTTTCTCGTGACTAATATTTTGCCTTTCAACCTGAACATGTTCGAAGGTTTTTTCTTTTTGCATTAGGCTTTGTATTTGGATGACTCTTTTGATTTCTTTCGATTCTGCTTGTATCACTTGTCTCGTTGGGTAGATGAGCCTTCAGGATCGAGCTTTTGGCTTTCTGATAGTCTTCTTTGCTTCGTCTTAGCCTTCACTACTGTATAGTCCCCCAAGTGTTTGAGCTTTGAAGAATGAAATCTCGAGCACTTGATTATTCCTTCCTTGTGGTCCTTTTCCTGAAAAGGAAAAACGGTCCAGACTCAAAGGTATATAGTTTTTTAGATGATGACTGCTTAACCCTTTTAAAAGGTCCATCAGAAAGTGTAACCCTAGACCGGGAATTGTGTTATTTCCTCGCGTCTTTGCAGGTCTAATATCATCATCTGGTGATGGGTTAGTTTTATGCCTATCATCTAAAAAAGTTAGTAAAATTTTTAAATGTTCAAAATAAAATTGAACGTTTGATACCTGACGGGGGGTATTCGTTTCCTTAGAAGTAATACTTCTTTAGGTGGATGGCGTTCCAGCTTGTTGGTAGAACTCTGCCGTCCATAGCTTCCAACTCATAGGCGCCTTTCCCAGCTATTCCTCAGATTTTGTAAGGTCCTTCCCAGTTTGTATTTAGCTTTCCTGCACCTGCTTCTTTCGTTGATTGAAAGACTTTTTTGAGGAAGAAATCCCCAATCTTTAAGTATCTGAGATGAGCTTTACGGTTGTAATAACGCTCTATGATTTGTTTTTTGAGCTGCCATCCGTATTGGTGCTGCTTCTCTCCGTGGTTCAAGCAGGTCCAGATTGGCCCTCAATTCATCATCGTTTTCTCCCTCCATGGTTGTTGATAACCTTATGCTTGGTTCTCCAATCTCCACGGGTATTAAGGCTTCTGAGTCATAAACAAGTGCGAACAGAGTTTCTCCCGTGGCTATTTTTGAAGTTGTTCTGCATGTCCATAGTACCACTGATAATACATCAGGCCAGTTTCCTTTGGCTTTATCCAGCCGCTTATTTAGATTGTTGATGATGACCTTATTCATTGACTCAACTTGACCATTAGCCACAGGGTGGTACGACGTTGAAGTGATCCTCTTGATTTGCCAACTTTCAAAGAATTCTGTGATTTGCGAGCCTATGAATTGTGGGCCATTATCGCAAACGATTTCTTTTGGTATTCCAAAGCGGCATACTATGTTCCGCCATAAGAAGCTTTTAACTTCCTTTTCTCGCACTTGTTTGAACGCATCTGAATCTACCCACTTTGTTAAATAGTCGGTTAGCATGAGCAAAAACCGTACCTGTCCTTTAGTTGTGGGAAGAGGTCCCACTATGTCCATACCCCATTTCATGAAAGGCCATGGAGATATTATTGGATGCAATAATTTCGCTGGTCAATACATGTTATTGGCAAACCTTTGGCACCTGCCACATTTGGATACGAAGTTTTCGGCTTCTTCTTCCACTTAGGCCAATAGTATCCAGCCCTGATTAGGGTTTTCATTAAGGATCTCGCCCCTGAGTGATTTCCACAGTGTCCTTCGTGGACTTCTTTCATCAGAAATTCCGTTTGGTTAGGTCCGAGGCATTTAGCTAGGGGTCCTCCGAACATCTTGCGATAAAGCGAGTCGCGAATAAGGCAGTACCGTGTAGCTTTGCGGCGAAGTGCTTGAGCTGCTTTCCGGTCTTCAGGTACGGTGCCATTCTACAAAAAATTAAGAATTTCATTTCTCCAGTCCCAGGTTAAGTTGCTGAAAGTTACCTCATTCCTGTCCTGGCCTATCATTGAATTAAATAGTTGGACGACAATTGCAATGTCTTTGTTCGTTACTTCCATGACTGCTACGAGGTTAGCTAATGCATTTGCTTCTGCATTTTCCTCTCTAGGTATTTGCATTACCTTCCATGTCTTGAATTGTCTAACGAGCTCTCGTGCTTTTTTAAGATACTGTTGCATTCGAGTCTCTCGAGCGATGTAAGTCCCCTATATTTGATTTACTACCAGTTGGGAGTCGATGTTGATCATAATTTGCTCGATTGAGAGCTCCCGTACGAGTTCAAACCTTGCAGTAACAACTTCTTACTCTGCTTCATTGTTAGTTATAGGATAACACTTGATAGCTTGTCGTGTCTTTTCACCCGTGGGTGATATTAAGACTATGCCTAAGCCGACACCTTTTATATTTGAGGAACCATCAGTGAACAAGGTCCATATGCCTGGATTAGCACCACTAAAGAGTTGTAACTCTTTTCCTACTTTAGGTACAATGCTATTACTAAAGTCAGCAACAAAATCAGCTAGTATTTGAGACTTAATTGTAGTCCTAGGCTGATAGATTATTTCATGCTCACTTAATTCTATGGCCCACCTGGCTAATCTCCCTGATAATTCCTGTTTATGTAGAATATTTCTTAAAGGATATGAAGTCACAACGGTGATTGGGTGGCATTGAAAATATGGTCGTAACTTTCTAGATGCCATTATTAAAGCTAAGGCTAACTTTTCTAGATGTGGATATCTAGTCTCAGCATCTAGCAAAGTTTTACTTACATAATAGATATTTGATTGTTTACCTTTTTCTTCTCTTACCAATACTGCACTTACAACAATTTCTGAGAAAGCCAGGTAGATGTATAATCTTTCCCCTTCTTTTCGCTTTGAAAGCAGTGGTGGTTTTGATAGATAAATCTTCAGATTCTTGAGGGCTTGCTGATATTCTTCAATCCATTCGAACTGATTCTGCCTTTTGAGAACTGAGAAGAATTTAAAACTTTTTTTTGGAAGAAACCTTCCCAAAGCTGCTATTCTCCCTGTTAGTATTTGAACTTCTTTTTTATTTGTTAAAATATCAGGTATTTCCTCTATAGCTTTAATTTGAGTAGGATTTACCTCTATTCCTCTGTTCGATACAATGAAACCCAAAAATTTACCTGATTTCACTCCAAAAGCGCATTTCTATGGATTTAGCTTCATATTATACCTGCGTAAAATATCAAAAGCAGTAGAGAGATGTTGGAAAATGTCTTGTGCTTGTGTTGATTTTACCAACATATCATCAATATAGACTTCCATCGTCTTTCCAAGATGTTCTTGGAACATTTTAGTCACTAACCTTTGATAGGTGGATCCAGCGTTTTCAAGACAAAAGGCATAACTTTATAACAGTAAGTCCCCCTGACTGTAATGAAGGAAGCTTTTTCCTCATCTGAGAGATTCATTTTAACCTGATTATAACCAGAATATGCATCTAAGAAGCTCAATAATTCATGACCTTCTGTGGCATCAATCATTTGATCTATATGTGGCAATGGGAATGAATCTTTGGGGCATGCTTTATTTAAGTCAGTATAATCTATGCATACTTTCCATTTTCCATTCTTTTTAAGTACTACCACGGTGTTTGATAGCCAGTTAGGGTACGTTACCTCTCATATCGAACCAATCTTCAAGAGTTTCTGTACCTCTTCTTCGATCACTTGGTTCTTGAATGGACCTTGCTTTCTTTTGTTCTGCTTAACAGGTACGAAGGATAGATCTTCATTTAGTTTATGAGTCATCACTTGTGGTGGGATGTCTGTCATGTCTGAGTGGGATCACGCAAAGCAGTCTGCGTTAGCCTTTAAATAATCAATTAACTTATCTTCGAGCGGGCCTCAGCCTCGTGCCTATATACACTTTCTGCTCAGGCTTTTGTTCACATAATGGAACAGCTTCGAGCTCCTCCGTAGTTGTTTTGATGTGCTCATCTTCCTCCGGTTCATGAATGACGTCCGTTCTGGAATCTGCATCTGTGTGGTATAGTACACCTTCCGTGGTAACTTGATTCTCCTTCTCGTAAGTATTTTCTTTCATACCCGTTTCAGCATAATACCTTCCGTACCTATTTGGGTAGTAATTTCTTCCATGCCTGTTTGGGCGGCATTACCTGCTTGGGAGATTCCCTTATCTCGTAATTCTTCCACCTCTATTTTCTTGTTGTAGTGTACCACAGAGTTTATATTTCTTGCGGTCTGCTGATCGCCTTTGATTTGCTGAATCCCCCATTCAGAGGGGAATTTAATTACCTGATGCAACGTGGAGGGTATCGCTTTCATGTCGTGGATCCATGGCCTTCCAATGATCACGTTATAAGCCATGTCAGTATCGATGACTTGGAACCTGGCACTTTTGATCACCCCCTCAGCATAAGTGCTAAGCTCAATTTCTCCTTTTGTTATAACCGTAGAGTTATCAAACCCTGATATGGCTCGTGCCCTTGGGATTACTTGATTCCCCAGTAGCATTTCTTCCACGACTCTTAGCAAAATGATATTGACTGAACTGCCTGGATCAATCAACACTCTTTTTACGTTAGTGTCATGAATAAGTAAAGATATTACCAGATCATCGTTGTGCGGAAGCATTAATCTGCCGATATCTGCATCATTGAAGGTTATATCGTCCTCTTCCATATTTTCACGAGCCCGTTTTCCATGTGTAATTGTGAACTTTGTGGTTGTTTTGCAGATCACTCTGTTTACTTCTTCACCTTCGTGTATCACGTTGACGGTTCATTTTGGAGAAGGAGTCTTTGGGGGCTCCTGCATGTTCCTCATATATGCCTGTTTACCTTTATCACTAAACAATTTTGTTAAATAGCCCTGTTTCAATAATTTCTACTTCACCTTGTAAAAATCTGCAATCCGCAGTTTTGTGCCCATGATCATTATGGAATTCACACCAGTGATCTGGGTTCCTTCTACTTGGATTTGACCTCATCTATTTGGGCCACTTAACCTTGTCTCCCATGTTCCTCAATATTGAGACAAGTTCAGTAGTACTTACATTAAAGGTATGATCCCCAATTTGAGTATTACCTCTAGGTCGTTCATCTCGATCTTTTCTGGATCTAGACGAGGATGAGACTACGTCTCTTCCTTGTGGTCTATAGTCTGACCTAGTGTTTTCGAACCCGGGTAGAATATCACGTCCCGAGGGTCCTAAGTAAGGATTGTACCTGTTTTTACCTGATCTTCTATCTGATTCAGGACGTCTGGATCTGGAATGATCTTCATCTCTCGAACGAGCAATGGTATCTTCTTCTATTTTGAGTTTAGTATTATACCTGTTATATACAACGTTCCATGTTGTAGTGGGGAATTCTCTTAAACTTTTCTTAAGTCGTCTCGTGGCTTCTGAGCTTTTATCATTTATGTTGCTTGCAAATGCCATGGCTGCCCAATTATCAGGCACCCTGGGTAACTGCATTCTTTCTCGTTGAAACCTATCTACAAACTCACGGAGTAGTTTCGTGTCTCCTTGTTTTATTTTGAATATGTCCTCCATTCTTTTCTCAACTTTTGTGCACCAGAGTGTGCTTTTATAAATGATTTTGCAAGCTCATCAAAAGAATCAATAGAATTTTCAGGGAGAAGAGCATAACAGGTTAGGGCTACTTTGGTAAGTGTTTCCCTAAATTTTTTGACAAGGACTGATTCAATCTCTTGTTTTGTTAAGTCGTTGCCTTTTATTCCAGTAGTGAAAGCAGTCACATGATCACGNAATTCTGAGTTATTAGATATACCTGGTCTCGTTTCGAGAGATTCATTAGGAGTATCTCCTCTTCCTGAGTTTGCCAACCCAGATTGAGGATTTTCCATGATGATGGTATTATTGGGGGTGGCGTCGGTGGTGTGGGTAACGCCGCCGGTAATCCTCTCGCAAATTCTTGCAAAGCTTGGCTCACATACTATGCAATCATTTGCTTTACACAATCTTGTTCCACAGTTTGATCATTATCACCATTGTTGTTATTGGATCTTTCTGGGGATTGTTCCCTTGAATCACGTGGGGTTCCTGAAGAAGATGGAACTGGGGTTCCACACCTTTGCTGGTTGTTGTTGTTGGAGTTTGACATAGTTCAGAGGATATCACTTGAAAAGCAAACAAAGATTTTCAGATTCCCGGCAACGGAACCAATTTGTTTAACCAAAGAATTAGATCCTCTGACTAAAGCTATTTTTAGGATGAACACGGGTTACTGATCATCAAGGAAATAGAGAAAAATGAATAACAGACAATATTGCAGAAATATAGAAAAGTGAAGTCAATTATATTCGAGAATCAGATACCTTTACAAGCTGTATTCCCCTCCCTTATATAGGAGATTCCTTGATATAACGTACAAATCTTGCTATGGTTGCTCATTAATGACTAATTATGACATTAATGAGGCATTATAAAGGATAACGGTAATTGGGGTACGGTTACATAATGTTCGAGTAATCAATTGTGGCTACTTGAATCTGCCCGCAACTTTGTCTAGATTCATTCTGACCGTGCCTCTTCCCTGTTTTGATCAGGTTGAGTTTCCGTGGCTGATAAGATCGAGGGTTTATTGAATCGTGCCTCTTTGTTCCGTACCTCTTCAAAGAATCACATCCACCTGTCGCATTCTCCTCTGTCCACGTAACTGCCTGAGTTGTCAAAAGTTGGCTTACGTGTGAAACTCTTTTTTACCAATACAATAAGCTCTTGAAATTACCTCGAGGGGAAGGTGTTAGGCACCCCTCGAGGTCCACAACAGTGGTTCCCGGCCAAACTCATTTTTGGTGAATTAGTCATTAAGCAAGCAAAGCAGTTTAAGCA
>ML316817.1:0-80101 GCA_005239505.1 Nicotiana paniculata | reverse complement strand
ACTCTCTCTCAAGTAGATACATAATAAATAGGCACATCTAATTGATGGCCATTCAATTAACTACAACAAGAACGTAGTTGAACAATTATAGATTAATCAACCAATCGGAACTATATTAATAACAAAATAAGTTCATCCCCCAAGGGGTTCCACAAGAAATTAGCTAAACATGTTCAAAAGAATCAAATCTAAAATTACTTGCATAATTAAACTACAAAGTAATGAAGAAAATCTGTACAAATCGATGTTTTGCCGTTCGTCTCTTCTCTCCTCTTCGAATCTCTACGAAAATCTCTGAATCCCCCCTTGTAGTTGTGTTTTAGGAGTATATTTATATGTTTAGGACGAACCCTAACTGTGTAGGAGACTTCTATTTCAACCGGGAAACACTTAAACTCGTCAAAACTCGGATTTGGTCGAACTGGGAACCCCAGGCATTTGGATCCAAAGGCTTGGCTAACGCCAGGCTAGGGCTGGTGTTTCAGCCCTAACGCCTGGCTAACGCCAGGTAGGGTCAGGCTGTAGGGCTCTGTCGCCCGGCTATCGCCTGGGTGTCTCCTTTCGCGTACTTTTCGACGTATTTGCATCCCTTTAGCTTCGTTTCCATATCCAATTCACCTACACATGAAATAAACTCCATTAAGCACATAAAAAGTGTATTTTTATCATTAATGCACCTCAAATGTAAGGTATAGCACATGTTAAACTATGCAATTTAGTCTCGCATCACGCAGCAAGTCCTTTCTAACTGAGAATACTTGGCTTCGTAGCTTGTGAACTTCTTACTTAAGTAATAAACGGACTGCTCTTTCTTCCCGGTTGCATCGTGTGGCCCGAGAACAAACCCAAAGGAGTATTCTAGCACCGTCAGGTATAGGAACAGAGGTCTCCCTGGTTCTGGTGGGACTAGCACTAGAGGATTTGACAAATATTCTTTGATCTTGTCAAAAGCGTCCTGGCACTCGTCTGTCCATTTGATGGCCGCATCTTTTTTCAAAAGCTTGAATATAGGCTCGCATGTGGAGGTCAACTGAGCGATGAACCTGCTGATGTAATTCAACCTACCCAACAGACTCATGACTTCCTTCTTGGTTCTTGGGGGTGGGAGATCCCGGATAGATTTTATCTTTGTTGGGTCCAGCTCAATGCCCCGTCGACTGACTATAAATCCCAGTAATTTTCCGGATGGAACTCCGAAAGCGCATTTGGCTAGGTTTAATTTCAAATCATATCTGCGCAGGCGTTCGAAGAATTTCCTCAAATGCTGCACATGGTCACTTTGGGTTCTGGACTTAATGATCACATCATCCACGTACACCTCAATCTCCTGGTGCATCATGTCGTGAAATATGGCAGTCATGGCCCTCATATAAGTTGCCCCAGTGTTCTTTAAACCAAACGGCATGACCCAGTAACAGTATGTTCCCCAGGGTGTAGTGAAGGTTGTCTTTTCTGCATCTTCTTCATCCATCAACACCTGGTGATATCCGGCATAGCAATCGACAAAAGACTATACCTCGTGTTTGGCACAATTTTCAACTAGGATGTGTATGTTTTGCAGTGGAAAATTATCTTTGGGACAGGCTTTATTCAGATCCCGGTAGTCGACACATACTCGGACCTTTCCGTCCTTTTTAGGCACCAGAACCACATTGGCCAGCCAGGTGGTGTATTGGACCACTCGGATTACTCCAGCCTTGAGTTGTTTAGCGAACTCTTCTTTGATCTTGTCACTCATGTCTGTTTTAAATTTCCACTACTTTTGTTGGACAGGTGGATGATCGGGGTAGGTTGGCAATTTGTGTACCACCAAGTCCATACTTAGTCCGGGCATGTCGTCGTAGGACCAAGCAAATACGTCTTTGAATTCAAATAGGAGTTGAATCAACGCGTCTCTAGTCTTTTCATCTGTGTGGACGCTTATCATGGTTTCTCGAATCTCTTCTTCATTGCCCAAGTTAACGGGTTCCTTTTCGTTTAAGTTTGGCTTAGGCGTATTCTCGAACTGTTCCAATTCTCGATTTATTTCCCTAAAAGCCTCTTCTTCGTCATATTCCTTAAAGCCGCATTATCAGGACTGAAAAATAAGAAAAGCAAACAAAATCAGAAAGAATAATAGACGATGAAATTTTTATTTCATTTCATTGAATCCGAACATAGGAGGGTTTACATATGAATTTAAAGGCAAGAATTTAAAAACACTTGAGTTACACCCTGAAATAACTCATAGTGCAGAAAGGATGGCAAAATCTGAACTACCAGGACTCCCGCCTGATGGGAAATGGAGTAGCCTCCCAGTTCTGCAACTTGGTGTCAGGCCCCATATACTGTACTTCGGCAGTGCTGGAGCCTTCTCCTGGTTGGACCATATGGGCCTCATACAAAATCTGCCTCATCGCTTCGCATATTTCTTCTATTTCTTCGGGCGTGAAAGCCTCTTCCTCTTCCTCCACGTATTTTGGCTTGAAAAATGATGCAGTGATGTGTGGGATCGGCTGAGGCAATACCCAACCATTTTTCTTACGTTGGTTAGCCCATTGTTCATCGTTGGGGGTAGCTTAAAACCCTATGCCAAAAAATGTTTTATTGGTAGGCAAAGTAACGGGTTCTTTAATGCCTTGCAAGGACACCCCGAGCCCTTTTTCGGGTGTGTACCCATGTTTGATCATGTCGTTGGCGACCATAATTGACGTGTTTGATAGGAAGGGTTGAGGTCACGGGGTTCCTTCCTCATGTTGGTCCGCAACCACAATCTCGAAAGCCTGGTAAACTATGTGCTCGCTACCCTCTCTTGCTTCTAGGCATGGGGCTAATGGGTCCCTGTAAATAGATTGCTCGTCTTCCCCATGGACCACGATTTCCTGGTCCTCATATTCGAACTTAACCATTTGGTGGAGAGTAGATGGCACTGCCCCTGCCGCATGGATCCAAGGCCTTCCCAGGAGATAATTGTAGGAAGTATCCATATCCATGATCTGGAATGTCACTTCGAAATCTACAGGGCCGATTGTCAAGACCAAATCAATCTCCCCGATCGTGTCTCTCTTGATACCATCGAATGCACGGACGCACACATTGTTGGGCCTAATTCTCTCAGTCCCGATCTCCATTCTTTGTAGGGTCGATAGAGGGCAAATATCAACCCCAGATCCACCGTCCATCATAACTCTTTTCACATAGTAACCTTCACATTTAACAGTTAGGTGGAGAGCTTTGTTGTGGGTGGCCCCTTCCGGGGGTAAATCACTCTTGCTGAATGAAATCCGGTTGACTTCAAAAAATCATTCAACCATCCTTTCCATTTGCTCGACTGTGGTGTTGTCCGGAATGTATGCTTTGTTGAGGGTTTTGATCAGGATCTTCTGATGCTCGTTTGAATTTACCAGCAAGGATAGAAGAGAGACCTGGGTGGGGGACTGTATGATCTCTTCGATTATGGCGTATTCAGAGGTTTTCATATTCTTGAAGAATTCTTCTGCCTCTCCGGCACTGATCGGCCTTTTGGGCGGAAAGCGCTTCAGCTTGCTTTTGTTTAATTCTCCCGGGTCGAGGTATTTCTCTGAAGAGTTTATATCGCCTGTTTCCCCAGTAATCTCTTTCCCTTTATATGTCACCACCGTCCTGTGGTAATTCCAGGGGACGACAGTAGTATTCTTCATGGGAGTTTGCAACGCGTGGCTAATAACCACGGGCTCATTCAGCCTGGGTGAAATTATTTGCCCCCGCCGCATACGTCCCCTTCGGCACGTACATTTTTGGGCCATTCATTATTGCCTTGTTGAATTGTAACCTTTTGGGAGGGCTCAACACACTTTGTTCCTTCTTGTGTTCCTTGGGGATGTAAAGGACAGTGTCTTTAGAGGGTCCCTTATTCGTTCCAGTCTCAGCCTTTTCCGTGACCTGGGGGACGAGGTTACTCTTTTTCATCTCCTTGACTGGTTTGGGTGTCGCCTTGGGTTTTCTTTCCACATCTGCGATGGCGGTGATGGCCTTTAGAGCTAGATCAAAATCCTGGTCCTCGCAAATCATGACGATGACGGGCCCGTGGTTGTGAGTGGGCAGTGGATTGTTCGTCACATTGGGAACTTCTTCGTCCCTTAAAACCACTTTCTTTTGTTCTATAAGGCTTTCCACGGCCCTTTTGAGGGTCCAACAATCCTCTGTGTCATGCCCTTCTGCTCCGGAATGGTAAGCACAACTGGTACCCCGTCTATATGATGGTGATTGAGGATTCTGCCTGTTTGGAGGCACGGGTTGCAGGAGTCCCATCTGGACCAACTTTGGGAAGAGGCTCAAATACGACTCTCCAATGGGAGTGCAATTAAGTCTCATTGGTGGTTCTCGGGGATAGGCATTGTACGGGTAGCTGTTTTGAGGAGGGCGTTGATTATGTGGAGCTGGGGGACGATGGTTATTTTTTGGAGGTGGAGTTCTATTCTGATTGTATTGTTGTTGCGGCCTGGGATGTGGCTGAGCATTCATTACCTCATAGGGAAAAGGGGGCGAATCATAAGCTGCATCTTGGTGAGGATAGTAATGTTGGGAAGCTTTGGTAAATGGACGTGGGTATTGTCGAGGCTTCCTGACATCGGAAACCATCATGGCCCCTTCTTCTTTCTTTTTCCTGTTGGCTGCAACCCCGCATCCACTTTGGATGGCCTGAGAGGTTGCTCTTATGGCAGATTGGCTCAGGATACGACCAGTTTTAAGACCATTCTCCACCATTTCTCCAATTTTGATTGCTTCTGCGAATGGTTTGCCCATGGCGGACATCATCTTTTGGAAGTAATCAGCTTCCTGTGATTGTAGAAAGACGCTGACCATTTCAACCTCATCCATTGGAGGTTTGACCCTGGAGGCGTACTCGCGCCATTTGATGGCGTACTCTCTGAAACTCTTTGAAGGTTTCTTTTTGAGATTGGATAGTGAGTTCCTATCGGAAGAGATGTCTACATTGTATTGGAACTGCCGGACAAAGTCCCGTGCCAGGTCATCCCATATGTGCCAGCGGGATATATCCTGGTCCATGTACCATTCTGATGCAATCCCCGTCAAGCTTTCTCCAAAATATGCCATGAGAAGTTCCTCCTTCCCACCTGCTCCCCTGAGCTGGTTGTAGTACCTTTTCAGATGGGCTATGGGGTCCCCATGTCCATCATATTTGTCGAACTTGGGGGTTTTGAACCCGAGAGGCAAAAGGACGTGCGGGAAAATGCATAAGTCCGCATCCGGGACAGTTTTCTGCCCGCTCAGCCCCTGTATAGTTTTGAGGCTCTGTTCAATACTCTTCATTTTTCGAGTTATTTATTCGTGCTCGAAGATTTTCTTATCCTATCCCAAAGTTAACTCAGGCTGAGTTTTTTGGGGATATGCATTGGGAGTAGCATGAGCGGTATCCTGATGGACAGATGGTGTTTGGAATGTGAATGCTGGCGGCTCGAAACTTGGCCCGGAGATAGTTGGTGGGGCCTTGGTGGAGATTGGTGGTGCGGTGAAGACGTTGGAAGACACACCAGAAAACAAAGCCTGGGGGCGAACCTCAGAAGGCCTTTCGGCAAAGTGAGCCGACATAGTTGGATATCCAAATGGCGTGGCCGGGTAGCTTATGGGGATGTTGGACGTCCCCGCCTTCCCTGGGGATTATCTCTAGGAAACCCGGGATGGTACTGGGTGGTTCCCTACCATTGGACCATGCGTCCCACATTTCCAGCATGCGGCAACGCAGAGTTCTGTTCTCTTCAGCTGTTGCTGACTCAGATGTTGGGATGGCTGGATTTAGGTCTTCCACAGAAGAGTTGACGATTGGCAAGTGACTTTCAGTCGTCATTTCTATGCTCCCTTTTGATCTAGTGAAGTAAGGATGGGAATCCAGGTTACCGCAAAACCAACCACCTAAAAATACCTTAATATTGAACCAACAAAAATGTTAGGTTGAAACATTTGTCACATAGGCAATCACACGTATGGGGTATGCAATGCACCTGATCAATTTAAATGCTATCCTATATGTTTTTGCAACAGCTCTGTACTTCATCCTGGTTTGGTTTGTTTTTCTTTTTATCATTCTTTCCCTTCCTTTGTTATTGTTTCTGCTATTTTATTCCTCTCTCGTTTTCCTTTCTTATGGTTATGATTGAATCCTATGTGGACTGCCTACGTATCACGGTGCCGCGTGAATCATATCATCACGTAGTTCATTCTAGGAATACCCAAATGACAGATATGCATATTTTTTCTAAAAGCTTCATTGAAAATTTTCATTCGTTAAATAAAACACTTCTAATTATAGAAAACTTGTAGCCCACTTTTGGAATTATAGAGTTTGCAAAACAGACTCGACACATATTTTCTAAAAATATAAAAACTATTGTGGACTCAAGACATGACTACGACTAGAAAAGTGAAATACAGACTCGAAAAACATCAAAAATACATTAGTGCTTCTGTTGCTCCAGGGGCCGGTGGGGCGTCATTCGGCCTTGCCACGGGCCTGCGTGTTATGTCTTGCCAGAGGCGATAAAGGTCGTCCATTATCTTGTGGACGAAGATCATAACCGCTGAGAAGAAAGTGGTCCGAGTCATATCTTCGCATTCCTGGCATCTGGTGACGATGTAGTCAGCTATCTCTTGGACCCTTCGCCTGATAATACCCTTTTCTTGAAGCAGGCGCCCGATTTGCTGGGATCTCGCCTCTAAAGTCTGGGCGTCTTTGTGACTCTGCTCTTGCCATTGTTGCAACTCTTTTTCTAACTGAGCCATCATGGCATAGCACTGTTCCCTCTCTATCTTAAATATTTTTTCCTGTTTGGCCATTTCGTTCTCGAGGGCGGCCAATTTTTCCTTCAAGCCTACGACTTCCTGGTCATATTTCCCTTTTAGTCTTTGGACAAACTCTGTTCTTTATTCTGCACTTCTTCTTAATCTTGCCCGAACTCCGGCCAGTTCTTCTTCAGCTGTATCTAGATCATTCCCATAGCTGCACACTTTATGCCTCAGGCTGTTGATAAGCCTTTCATCAGTTCTGCTTCTCTCTGGGTTCTCGGCAGCTATTTTCAATTCCTGTATCTGGGCCCGAAGAACTTCATCTTCTTGGGCTAATCTATTTTTCTCCCCTTCAATTGTGGCAGTATGTAGAATGTTGTCGAACTTGATTTCCCTGACCTGGGCCTCCAACTTGCTTATGGTGGCTCGGTAGCTGTTCTCCTTTTCTAACCAAGCCCAATGCTCTTGAGTTTGCTCGGTGAATTGTTGTACGTGGGGTCTCTTTGCGGGTCGTTCTTGCTCTTGATGCTCCCGGCCTCTTACGCCATACCAAGAAGTGTAGGCGGGCTCCACTTCCCCTTTGGATAAGTCTCTCACCCGAGTTTGAGGTTCTAAAAACCTGCACTCGTTCCAGATTTGACGGACCCTGCCTTCAGGAAATGTAGCTCTTGGGCATAACTCAATGGCTTGTTGGCTTAAATCCTCGTCATGGGGAACACCTGTTGCCTCCCCAGCTGGCGCAAGACCCGGTGTGGGGCATATGGCTGAATGCTTCGCAGGCCCATTAATAGGAGATAGCAAACCTCAGTAGACATATTGATAGCCTCGCTGAGAGGGAGCCACCCGAACGTCCACTAGATTTGGTCGGCAGTCAGTAAACTCAAGTATGAGTGTCAGGCTTCCGTACCCTCAGGAAATTGGTGGCCTTTTACCCGAGTACTATGTTCCTCGATGCAATTGAAACCGGTTAAACCGTAGTTCATGTAGCCTGGGTGGTGACAGAGGATCTCAATCAGCCAGATTTGTAGGAGCAGGTTGCACCCCTCAAAGAACTTTCCCCCAGATTGGCAAATTGTCATAGCACGGTAAATCTCGGCTAAGACCATCAGTATAAGTGTTCCATTGGATTTTTTCATCATGAAATCTGCTATTCCCACAAGCACGATGTACTTCTTGGGCAAATCAAGGTGCCCAAGAATGCTACCACCAAAGCTAGCCCCCAGCGGGCTTCCCATTTAGCCTGATCTTTGTGAGTTAGACCAGTGTTGTTAGCCTCATAAACCTGGGGATCTCTATAATGTCTGTAAAGAAAATAGAAAGTTCAGAAACCTTCAGAAAGGTGGGGGTCTTGGACGTCCCGACTAATGTTCTACAGATCCAAAAACTTATGTGGAGTCACCGCCCTGGGTGCCACTGGGTACCGACTTCTAAGATTGTCATTGAGACCAGCATACCCCGCTATTTCTTTTAGCATGGGCGTCAATTCAAAGTCTGAAAAGTGGAACACGTTGTGGGCGAGATCCCAAAATGGTACTAGAGCCTCGACGATGTCCAACCTCGATTTGATTTTGAGGAGACCAGTAATTCCCCCTAAAGCTTTCATACCAGACTTTCTACTGGCTTCCCCCAAGTCGCTCTACCACATATGGAGTCCTAGAGGGATTTCCTCGACTTCCCTGAAGGGGATGTTTTCAACTGTATTCATCATGCACATTCGTTTTTGATTAAAACCACATAAAATATTTTGAAAAGTGTCATTTTGGAAAAGGCTTTAGTAATAAAGAAAAATGGACCATCTTTGCGAATACGACCCTTTAATACTTCGGGTAGGAAGTTTTTTAAGGTTGTG
This sequence comes from Nicotiana paniculata, assembly GCA_005239505.1. Classification (NCBI taxonomy): domain Eukaryota; kingdom Viridiplantae; phylum Streptophyta; class Magnoliopsida; order Solanales; family Solanaceae; genus Nicotiana; species Nicotiana paniculata. Next base: position 71,490 of record ML316817.1, on the reverse strand, counting down.
CTCGCGAATTAGGTCGAAATTTAAAGACAACACAGGCGGCCACTTTTGGAAAAACGGCCTTCCGGCGCCCTACTTGGGCGATCAGGCTATAATGGCGTCACCTAATTTTATTTAGGGCTATATCCTTTTGATTGATTTTTTCTTCTTCTTTTTTCTTAAAAAAAAATGGAGTTGGGCCCGATGAGGGTTGCCTACGTATCTCACACCCGCGAGAATCAAACAATGCGTAGTTCGGAAAAATCCTGACTGATTAAAAATATACACCCACTCATTTTGTTTTATTTTTTTCAGAAATTTTGGCAGAGTTTTGGGATAAATACGAGGATTTTCAAAACAGGGTGAATTCTCTATTCTACCTCACTCTTGGTTTTTCTGTTCATTTTTGGTTTAGCCGGTCAATACACAAGCTGAAACAAATAAATGCATATGTAACAAGTAAGATGCATCAGGGTAGTCTTTCATTTCGGGCACACCTGTCCTAGACGGACCCAACCCCTGTGTTGAGTCCCGTAAGTCAAATGCACGTGATGCAGATAAGCGTTCCTGCTAGGGATCTGGCATGAGGTTTTGTTATTCTAGGTTTAAACCTGGGATTTTGTTCTAGACCAGGCTTACCCGAGCGGACAGCTCGAGCCGAGGTCGAGGCAGCGTACCGGGAATATAGAAGCTTCACCGGCTTTGCAACTTGTCCATACCTCGTTCTAAAATTTGGATATGACTCTAACAGAAAAGAAGTCACACGAAGTGCACACTTCCCATATGATTTAGAAGACTCATGGAGAAGAAGGGTTTCGACACAATTTAAATACAGTTCAGATAATATCAAAGCGGTAAAAAATGACATTTAGCACGTTAGGTTTAAACATGTAAAAATAAGATAATAAATCCAAATAAAATAGTTTATTTTAAGCTCGAATTCTTGAACCCTGAACCAGAGATTCTGGGCTCCAATCCCCAGCAGAGTCGATAGAGCTGTCACATCTCCCTTTTCCACTACCCCCGATTATAATAAAGGGTAATAAGGGAGTTTTTCCACTTTAAGTGACATTATATTTGGGATTTTATAAGTTTCAGAGTCACCACCCTGATTTTTGACGATGCTATGGGACACCGTTTATTTATTAAAAATCCCAAATCGAGGAAATTTAGACTCTGTTTTAAGTTGTCTGCGACCAGAAATCCGAGTAAGGAATTCTGTTAACCCGGGAGAAGGTGTTAGGCATTCCCGAGTTCCGTGGTTCTAGAACGGTCGCTTAACTATTAACGTTTGGCCTAAGTTATCTGATTATTTACGTAGTTTTAGCCTATTGTGCGTTTAGCCCTTTAACTTTTAACTGCTTTTAGTGTTTATGAATTTATCTTGAAACAAGTCACGATGGCGTGCACTTGTTTATTTTTGGACACATTGTAATTGCGCCACATGAAATGCACCCACAATTACAACATGCGATTTTTATTATTGTTTGAAGTTAGGGTCGGGGGCACGAGTTGCCACACCCGAGTATAGATTATGGTTATTTGAAGTAATATTTGATTACTTACGAAATTTCAAACTAAAGGTGGTATTTTCTAACCTAGAGGATATGTAGAAGGTCATATGAGATTAGTTCACTAATCTAAAAGACGAACATTTGGGCTATGGCCATATTTTAGCCCAATTCATCATTTACCCATTTTGGGCAATCCTAATTATGGCTAGTTGTTAAAGAAGTAAAGCTATGCAATTCCATTAAAAGCATGTCAACAATGAAAGGTTTACGGGGAATCTAACAGATTACTGATTCACAAGTTACATATTTAAGGAGTCAAATAAACACATTCAACTATAATAGAACATTGATTGAATAGTTTTATCAATTTCAGATGGCCTAAACACATGCCTTTTAATTCATAATTCATACGTATTGGGCCTTACACGGAATTGTTGTAAATTCAGGAAAAACCAAAGAATGTGAGATGAATTAAAAAAAACACTTTGAATCACAAATTCATACTTATATATTTTGAAATTCATTGTATCTGAGGTAATTATTTTCGAAATTTCAGCAAGTGCTCATAGTGATATTCCGGACAGATTAATTCTAATACAGGATTATACGAAAAGATTTAGAAGAAACGCTTTTGAACTTCGGTTGAATCCTAATGATTAAAGGCCTAACTAACATTGTATTACTTCTTAGAGTAAGCAGCTCTAAGCTTTGGGCTTGTATACTCCCTTTTGGCCCGATAGCCTAGGGGGTTTAACTTGATTAGAGCCTTAGTGGGCTGTTCAATCAAGCTGGCCCAATTTCAAGGGGGTTTCACATTGGTAAAAAGAAGAAAATAAAGCTGACTATCCTTTGTAGAATGTTCAGTACATATTTACAAGAAACAAGAAAAAAGTATAGAATTTTTGCTGTTACATTGTCATTTTTACTCCAAAATACAATTTCCTAAAATGGGACAATAAATATAAACAGATAAAAGAATCTGTTGCTCCTGTGCAAGCCCGACAGTACTCTGTGACTCAAGTCGGCATTTCTTCTGTAAGCTTTCTTCAAAAATGAGTGAAATGTTTATGCATTTTTCGGAGAGGAAATGACCATTAGGAGGTCAGACCTGTTTCCCTTAATGCGATTCAACTAGGAAAACTACCATAATCAAAAAAGATTCAATATCATTTACTCAAAATTTTCTATCTATAAGCTAACAAAAGATAAAATCGACTGAAATATCAAGAACACCCATAAGCATTTGAACACCACATTTTCAGGTATGCATACAAACAGAAAAAAAAGGAATTTCGACTACAAAATAACAGATTTGCACATCAACATAAAATAGAGGTTCAGATCTGAAAATTTTCATTTAGAATAAAAATGTACATACCTTTTTAAGAGAAATTAACAAAGGACCTGACCAAATAAAGGCCAGGGAGAGATGAAGAACCAGTGGTAAAGAGAAAAACCCAGCAAACAACAGTAAATCAGTCGTGTATAAACCAGACAGTCCAGGAGAAAATAACCAGCAAAGAGTAGGAATTTAGACCCCAAAACCTTTGTATCTTAAGAGGAAATAGTAGTCAAAAACCAATCCTTAAGGTCAAAACCAAGCAAAAGTCAAATTTTGAGACACATTTTTAATACCCTTTGTATTTTGATGTTTCTTCTTCTTCTCAGATTCTAAGGAGCGATTGCAGAATAGAAAAATGAAAGTTGTGTGTGTGAAGTCTGTTTTAGTAGTAAAAACTGCAGAGAATTCCCTCAGAAATCTGTGTGTGTATCCAGATTTTCAGTAGTCAAAAAAAGGTCCCCCCCCCTAGTGGTAAAAAAAATGTGTGTATATATAGGGGTTTTAGGATATGATATTCTCAGCATATTCCTTGTTCAAATTGAGCTGAAAAAGGCAGAGGTACAACTGTCAACCCTATCATTTTGGGTCAGTTGTACCTTCTAGAACATTACAACCCTTATTCCCCTTTTGAAATTACTATTTTAACCCTAAAATATCTGATTTCTTGATATTTTCTTATTCTAGAAGGTTCTTGGGTTGTTACACCCAAGATTCCTCAATTAAAAAATCCTATACTAACCCTTAGGACATCCTAGAATTACTCTTTTAGTAATCAAGGAATAATGTTAAGTTAGTAGGTTGATTAACTTAATCTTTTAAATTAGTACTAGTGCTAATGAAATTGATTTAAGTTAGTTACTAGAAGTTCAAATTACTTAAGGGTGAGACTAAGTGAATCATTTGTTCTTAAACTTAGTTAATTGAATAATTGATCTTAACTAGTTATCTAGGACTTAGATCAACTACGTTGTTAGATTAATTATTTTACCTTTTGATTTTTTTAAATTAGGTCTACTAGTTAAGTGTGACTAAATCCTTATTGCCTAATTAATTTACTCAAATTGACTAACATTTGAATTAAGATCAGTAGTTAATTGAATTAATTGGTTTAAACAATTTCATTAGGTATAATTAGGCTTATCTATTAACTCTAGTCAATTGAGTGATTAATTCTATAAAGCTGAACTTTAACCTATTTTGATCATTCTAGGATCTTAGTTTGATTAAAGAAAGTTAGTTAGGTTAATCATTAGGTAATAAGTAACTTTATTCTAATTTAATTAATTAGTAGCTAAACTTTTGTTGCTTTAGCAAGTGTTGGTTAATTTTAGATTAATTAATTACTTTAGATTAATTAGGTTAAACTTCTTAGATTTAGATCAATTATACTATTATTTAGTTCAAATGTACACTTAATTAGTCGTGTATAATTGTCTCTTCATTACCTAATTAAACTATTATTTAATCGATTAATCTAGGTGGATGATTAACCCTCAGATTATACTAAAATCAGAAGACGAATTAGGGTAATCAATCAATTGAAGGTGGGAAGTAGAATTTAGAGAGGAGAGAAAACGACAGTGAAGGCAATCTGAAAAACTAAGCATGAATCAATAAAGCTAACTATTAATTTTAACAAGTAGAACACCTAACAAATTAACGATGATTAGCAGGAAATCCTAAACGACTAAACATGGTTGCAAAACAGTCAAGAATATGCATACCATGTTAACAACTGAATTAATCAAAACGAAGGCAGTGCGAATCAAAGAAGAAAATCCATATATACGAAATAGTGACAAAAACCTAGGCTAAGAAACATGATTATCAAAGAACCCTAGTTACTAATTGACGAGAACAAATTAACTTAAACATGACTATCAAAAAATGCGTTTAAAGCTTAAACTAATCAAGAGGAAGAACAGGAACAGGTAGAAGAAGACAATGAAAGAAAAACAAAAATCTAGACTAAAACAGTGATATGTTCATGATTTTAAAGAACAAATAGAAAAGGAAAGGGGTGTGGGGTGGGGTAAGGGGTAGGATACCAGTTGAGGGTGGTTTGACGGATTCAGGCAACTTTTTCGGAATTTAGCCGGACTCCGGTGGACTCAACATCGACTCCCACTCGCATGAATCGATAGCTCTTATCAAGAGCCATCGACTCATGTGAGTTTGAGTCACAGAGTCAAGGCAGAATCGAACTTAAAAGATTTTAGAGTTTTTGGATTCTTAGATCTAAAATAGGTCGAAATATGGTGGTTTTTTGGGAGAACTAAACCTAGGAGGTGATTGAGGGGGTGAAGGAGGTTATATGGTAAAGTTTTGGGGTTGATTGGCGGAGCTCCGCCACCGGTCGGCCGGCGGAGCTGGGGCGGCAGACGACGGGGTCTGGTGAGCTTAAGAGAGAAGGAAGAGAGACGGGTCTGGGGGGGGGGATTAGACTTCACGAATGGGGGGTAGGGGGCTTTGAAATAATTATATACTAAAGGGTCGGGGGGTTCCCAGCCGTTCGATCTAACTCAATCAACGACTGAGATTGATTCCAATCAAAACGGGGTCGTTTAGTGAAGGTTGGGGCCGGCCGGATAAGGGGTCTAATTGGGCTGGGTGCTTTGGTTATTTTAGGGATTGATTTGGGCCTGGGCAGGCTATCCCAGGTCCAATCTTAATATTTTGGCTTAGTTAATTAATTAGTTTAATTAAACTAATTCTAATTACCTTTTTTTTTTAAAAAAATGTAATAACTAATTTTGACTTGTTTTTGTCTAATTATGATCTAATTAAGAATAAAACAATTAATTTAATACTCCTAATTAAATCCATGATTCGTTGGGATAAAAATGATCAATTTTCGTAATTAGTTATCAAAACTACATTGCATCAAATAATCATCATTCATTTGTCATTTAGTTTGATTAATCACAAATAGTAAATTTAATTCCTTGATAATAATGATGCACCTAATTATGCAATTTTAAATAATTTTAAAAGATGAGTCATGAATTATGCAATGAAAAAATAATTCACAATTAACACTAAAATTCAACAAAATTTGTAAAATTAATTTATTTATCGAATTTTGTAGGAGTATATGGTGGGTAAAAAATCATGTGCTCACAAGAAATCCTTAGCATTTTCTAAATTTTATGATCTTTTCAATTAATAAAAGAATAATGGCATTATATCAATTTATGGTAAATTTCTCCATATGCACAAAGTGCACGTCAGGTTTGACTATTTTTTCTTTTTTGCTTAAATATAACTAATCATTAAATTATATTAGAATACATTTATTAGTGGTAAATATTTATACAATTATGAGAAGTAAATATATCAACAGAAATATACATTCCATGTTAGATATAATGATAAATGCCATTAATATTTTATATGTTGGATATTTCAATTGATTCTCTAAATTTCAATGAACTAATATATTAATTATGTATATTTTAGTATCTTAATAAAAATAGAGAAATTTTTCTCAGGGAAAATGACACTGTATAGCTGCTCTCAAAATAATAACCGAAAAATGTATATTTTGTATATATTTTGTATATATATACATTATGTATGTTATATAACAAAATTATACAAATTTTATGCACTTTTCCGGCTATCGAATGTAAATAATTTCTGGCATGGGCTAAAAGTGATAATACCCTTTTTTCCTTACTCTTAATTATATAATATTACATTTATCTCGATGTCGATTATTATTACACATAATTCATTCTTATTCTAAATTTTATACACTTCTTATTAATAGACGTAAAAACACGTTTAACGCACGTACACTAATACTAGTACTATATTAAAAGCACGAAGGCCCTTAGCGAAACGTCGTTCGCCTTTTTTACCCTTTAAAAATAGAGTTCTCATTGGACAAGATTGTAATTTAATAAATTTTTTTCAAATATTTAGAATTTTGAAATTAAATAAAAAAATTTCGTATTAAAATTTTCCTTATTTGATCTATGTAGAGCTCCTAATATTTAGGGATTAAAAATCAAATATAATTAATACGATGGTTCTTATATTTGGTAATTTTGTGCTTTTCTCAACGTTTTTATTTTTTCAAAAAGTTTCATTCCTACTTAATGCTAGAAGAGTCATAATTTATATCATATTTGATTAAAATTTCGTTCCTACTTAATGCTAGAAGAATTATAATTTCAATCTTAACTAATAAAATTTTCGTTCCTACTTATTGCTAAAAGTCTACTCGAATGGGTGAAAATGTAAAAGTATCATGTCTTGAAAATTTTCACGTAAGAACATTCTTTATATATAAATATTCTGACGCGAGTGTTTATTTTATGTTTGATTATTTGGATATACAATAGTATGTCAATTACCCTTTAAGCACAATTTTTTTTCTATAAAATGTATATACCACAATATAGGTACACATTCGAAAAACTGTAATTACATAAAATTATAACAATATTCATAATAATTATACTCTTAAATTTAATATGAAATTTTAGAAATATTTGTGAAATGATATTTAGTAAATCCTCCTATTTTGAAAAAAAAATGAAAACTTAGGTAAGTGCTTTCTAAACATATATATGTATAAAAAGAATATATTTCATTTAATTTTGTACGTCAGATCTACATATTTAGTAACATTTATAGGATTTTGTAAAGTAATATGCTTATTAATATGTGGTACACGCGCAGCGCAGGTACCTATCTATCTATCTATCTATCTATCTATCTATCTATCTATCTATCTATCTATCTATCTATCTATATTATATTCAAAGTATGAAGTCCATTAGCAAAATGTCATTGTTTTTTTTTTACCATTTAAATCTTATTTTACGCTAGATAAAATAGTTATTAATTATTAACTTATTATTCAGTATCTTAAAAAATTGATTACTTGTTTGAATTGTGTAAGTATTAGTAATATTATGGACTTTAAAATAATTAATAATTTACCTTAGTAACAAACTTAATGCATGTTAAACGTATTAATGTCAAAATACTCTTGAAATTAAATAACGTGGAAGGAATTGTGAATGTGCTATTTTCTTTATATCATAAGTCAGTTACTATTGCAATATAGAATGATAAATAGTTAAACATCACGATGTCAATTAATGATGAATTTTAACAATTATTTTTATTTTTGTACTATTATAGTTGGAGTACTTTCATACTCAAATAATATTATTTATTTTTTATTTTGATAATATTTAAAAACGATATTCAAAAATTAGAACAAATAATTAACACAACCAAACTTAGAAGAGATAGAGGTGATTAGCAATAGTTAATAACAGTAATGATTCTTCAAAAATAAAGATCCAAAGTGAAATGTCAGATTAGAATTTTTATTGCGTAATTGAAACTCATAATGAACCAATACTAAGAATTTCCAGAAAAATACATTATTTCCTTTAGAATTAAGGAAAAAATGATTACATTTTAAACTTAGCTATAACAAAAGATCCAATTCAATTATTTTTTAAACTAATCATCGTATAATAAATTATTTTATTAAGAGAAAACTTAAAACAATAAGGATGCAACCGTTGAAGATAAAATATATTCTAATGAATGACAACTCATTATATTTTATATAAATTAAGTTACTTATTTTGGAAAATATTAACTCAATATTAATCTTTTAAGGCTTTATGTTGTCCCTTACAATTTTTTTCGGAATCGTAGGCCAAACCACGTCATTCCAAAATTTCTAGAAGACTAAAAGCGTCATTTTTTCAATTTATGTTACTTCATAAATTTTAAAAAATCATGATAAAAATATTTTTATGTTACTTATTTATTTTAAATAGAACACATTAATAACAATAGTTTTCATACAATATTCCTACAGAAATCCTCATACAATCACTGTAGGATAATAACTAATGGTCGAGGAGTTCTATTTTACAGTTTCTTCTTTTATTGAGATAGTGATATATAATCAATATTCACCATCCTCAAACTTTACGTCTTTTATTTTATGACTCATATTAAGAAAGACTTATACACACACACACATATATATTATGTTTTCAAAAAAAAAATTATCCATAGAGATAGGTTACACGCGCAACACGCGTACCCTAAGACTAGTATATTATATTAAAAGCACGAAGCCTCTTAGCGAAATATCGTTCGTCTTTTTTACCCTTAATAATTAAATTTCACACTGGACAAAATAGTCATTTAATTATTTTCCTAATATTTAGAAGTAATTATTTAATTAAGACTTCAAAACCAACTAAATTTGTGTATTAAATATTTCCTTATTTGTAAAATATATAACAAAAAACAAAACACATTATTTTGTAAAGTTCTTTTACAACGTCATAGTTTGAACTCCTTTTTAGTTTAGGACTCTTTTTTTTTTGTTTTGTTATTAAATTATAACCGATTACAGCTAAAACTATTTCGTGCACGCAACATGTTTTCTAATTATTTTTGGTTTCGTTTAGAACCATCATATTTATTCATTAGGTTCCTCCTATTCTCAAATTCTCATGAACACTTTCTTTTAGTGTCTTTGTTGATTAAGTACAATTATCAACTATTTTAGAAGAGGAAGTTTGCCAATACTTATATAAAGAAGCTACTAATTCCTTATCTTTCCTCGTAAATTCTTTGTACTCAGCATTTGCAGAATTGGAAAAAGAGAGAAAGAAAGCATTGTGGTGCTATTGAATTCATTAAAAGTATTTGACTGCAAAAATCTCGATATAATCATTAGGTTGAAATAAATAAATTTAATTATCTCAATAGGTATTAATATTTTGATTTTAACTTATAGTGAACTTTAAATTTCCGCTTCAAATTTTGATAAATTAGTGAGGGATATATATACTGGTGTTCAAACTGATTATGACATTCTTATGAGATACTAAGAAAGAAGCTATAAATTGGTCAAGATAAATTAAATGTTTAGAATTTTATCGTATTAGTGTTTAAACTATATGCTAAAAATATTTTTATGACATGATTTTTTCATTGTTGATCTAGTTAAATATGATCAACAATAATTATTTTCAAGAATTGACAATTTTTTTTAAAAAAATATTTATAACTCAAACACATTATTTAATAATATTTATTAATTTTTAACTTGTATATTTATGTTATAGGTAGCACGCGCAAAGCGCGTACCCTAAGACTAATATATTTAATAAGGATTAAATTGATTCCTTAACTGTGGGCAAGTAAATTATTAAAATTTTGTTAGCCATTAGACGTTTAAACTTCTTAATATGCTAGAAACGTAAATAAATATGCTATTTTAAAAATAAATCAAAAGTGATATTAGTTATTGTAGGCATATAAATTTTCTTAAATCAAATCCATAAAATAATTAACTATATTTTAAATTCAAGATATATCGATCCAAATAAATAATATGGGCTAATATTATTGAATTAAATATATAAATCTATGGATTAAATAAATAAATCTTAATTCATTGGGTTAGCTCATTTAATTGGGCTAAAGTGATGAGCCCACTTCATTAAGCCCAAGATGTCATCTTCCTAGAGGCGCAATTTGGGGCCACATGTGAAATGACGTGACACGCCTAGTCAAGCGGAAACACCAATAGAATCATGTCACGTGTTAAAATGACATGACATGTCAAATCACATTAAAAAGCCAATGAAATCGCGCCACGTGTGCAAGTGACATGTTCTGACGAATCAAATGCGGCCTTGTCACACTTCAATTTGATTGGTTGGAAAGAGTTTGTTCTTATCATAACTCTTCCCTCTCACAACTATAAATAGGGGTCTTCATCACTTAGAAAAGACACCAGAAGTTATAACAAGAAGCAAGAGAGAGCTTGTGGATCAAACGTCACAAATTTCTCTACAAGTTTCAAGCTTCAAGCAATCAAGTTCAAGTCCAAGTCCAAGAAATCAAGTTCAAGCTCAAGAATGAAGAACAAATCAAGATTCAAGGAGTACCAGTCAAATCAAAGTTTGTGCTAGTTGAATTCAAGTTCATCGTTCGTGACAACAAATATAAATTCAAGATCAAGCTCAAAGACCCTTGAATTTATTTACTATTGAAAGAAGAATCAGCGGATACATAGAGATTGTACACTCATATTATTTGAAATAAATACTACAACTGTTGCAATATTTTTCTGTCTTGATTTTATTTTCTCGACGTAAATTTATTGTCTACAAATTCTGGTACGCCCAGTGGGACCATCTCCACCTCTCATCTCAACTTTTCAATTATCAAAGTTTAAGAACATCGAAATGGTTTCAAAGAAAATCAATCCCAAATTAACTTCCACCAAGGCTGCTAATTTCAGGTTTTATGCTGACGTGGGAAGCATCCTCAATGTTACCTTTGGAAGCTTTGGATCAGTTACGAGGAGCAAAGCAAGCTCTTTCGGACAACAAGCATTCCAAGTGTCGTCCGCATCGGGATCTTCATCCTCAAAAGGAGCAAGATCTTCCACAAATGCCCCCGAAGGAGGAAGCGATGTTGCTGAAAAGATCATGAAAACACTTGCTCTGCTTGACCTCTCCGGATCCAAGAACTCTTGCTATAAAGGAAGATGATGATGTTTCAAGTAATGGATCTTTTTCACTTACACCGCCATATCGTGAGCCATTTTATCTGTGTGACAATCGAAGATACTCCCCATCATCTACAACAATCATACAATTCATGGTGACAAACACTTTATCTGTGGAAGAGCAGTTGGCGAACTTGATAGAAGCAATAGCTGGCTTGACGAAGTGCATGCAAAATCAAGATGCTAGAATAGACATACTAACAGATAGGGTGAGAATCTTGATGGAAGAAGAATCCACCCATGAAAGAAATTTTAGTTTCGACAAAGGTCCATTTCTCAAAACCATTTTATTTCAGGTCATTATGCTAGTTGATGAATAGCTCTAATTAATTGCGACTCTTCTGTGTTAGCATGTCTTTCCTTTGTTTAATTAGTCAGTTGATGTTACTTAACTATTAATTTCCATAATGCTTCTTAATCAGCTTGTTGCCTTGAAATCGTGTAAACAACGGATGAGTACATCAGGAGATTGGATTGATTACATTGACATGATCTTATTTAGTTTATATTAGCTTGGAATTGAAAAGACCTCGTAGCTCACGAAGAAGTTAAAATGCTAAGGAAATAATTCGAAAATCACAAGGAGAATTTAGGATAATCTAACTGATCGTGAACATTAGTTGGGCATTGGGTGGTATTGGATAAGACAAGGATACAATTAATTGGAATTAAGTGATTTAGGCTTGATGAATGATGTGAAGTGTTGAAAGAAAAATGAGTATGAAACCAATGTCTTATTTTATTTTAGTTTATTTTATTGCTTTAATCGCTGGGCATGTTAGGCCGACCACATTTGGGTTGGCAAATCTTAGGTCTTTTATTTCATTTTTACTCGAGGTGAGAGGTCGAACCCTTTAGTTTATACTCAGGAAAATACCTTGTGGATTTTGTATATATTTTTATCCGGGGTATGTCCCGTAGTGAATGTAATTGAGGCAGTGACAGACATCATGGAGTGAGCATAGTATAGATTTTTAGTATTTTTCTCATTTTTTTATTTAGGTGGGGACGACCTCGAGCCTCTCGTGTGTTCATTTTCCTTTTGTGTGTTTTTGCTTCAGTTTGGGTATTCTTTAAAGCCAACTGGATCAAGTATGCAACTGTGACTTTCACAGGACTTGGGAGTGCCTAACTCCTTCTCCCCGAGTCAAATGAACCCCCATACTCAGAATCTTTGGTGCAAATCGTTTTTTGGAGTCAGATATGTTTTTAAGCGAAAATTGCTTTTAAATGGTGATGCACACCTGGATTATATGTCAAGTGGCGACTCTGAAAAATCCCTTTTAAATAACACTTTATCACTTTCAATTTGAATACCCTTTTGAGCTTTAAAATCACCTTATATCTTTTAAAAGAGGGTTAAGGTGAAAAAAATGGGTGTGACAACTAGTCAAACAGAGTTATTTGCAAATAGGTACCCTAACGCCCATTAAAATCATTAGATGGCGACTCTTCTTTTTTAATATTCCTTTATAAGAGTTGTCACACATCAAAAACCGCTTTCGCGATAAAATGGGGCGCGACAACTGTGGTCAAAGGGTATAGACAACGAGAAGGTCTTGACTATTTTGATACATATTCTCCAGTTACAAGAATTACATTCATACTGTTACGCGGCGCCTTCCTCAGATTCTTTAGAAGGGCGACGTAGGGCTAAGCAACTGATGTCAGGGCAGTTGCTGTCCGCCAGTTGAGGTCCCCTCCGTACACAAGACGAGATAGTCAGTGCCGTACGAGAAAACCAATGTCAAGAGCAATTGAGGGAACAAAAATGAAATTTGAAAGAAAGCTTAATTGTATTAATGAAAGCTATTACAGAAAGGCAACGCAATATCGATGGGAAGAGATACCAGTACAGAGAATTGTTCGCTTGCTAGAAAGTTTTGAATGCGTGATCCCCCCTAATAATGCTTAAAAAACTAAATCAAAGTTACTAGAATTGACCTAAATAAGCTAGAGAATCATAATGAAAATACATGGAGTAAAACTACTCTATATTACAATGAAAAAGACTTCGTTTTGTACAAGGTAAAATAGGTCCGTTGTTAGCAACTTTGTCTTTGACATTATAATCTGCGCGTGTGGCATTGTCTGTGCGCACAACGCTGTTGGCAGCTGCCTGCGGCTGGGCGCTAGCGAGGGATATCGGTGGGGCGACAGAGGCCCATGCGCGCTTGTCACTTGGCGCGGCCAAGACCACAGGGCCGTCCGTGGTACTAGGCGTTGGGAGGCTTACCAGAATGCCACAGGGCGCGTCCAAGGGGTCATGGGACATGGCTAGAAAACCGCCCATGACATTCTCCCCCACCTGAGTTAGCGACGTCCTTGGCGCCTTACTTGCAATATAATCTTCAATTAGGATCTTTTAGGCTTTGAGGTTTGTTCCCCTCTCCCAAGTATTCTCCTCTTCATCACAACCCTGCCATTTCACCAAAAACTCTTGATGATCCTTCCTTGAGGCGTGAATCACCCGATCATCAAGTATGGCTTCAACACACCTTTTTCTGGTTGAATTGGGGCCTCGAATACTGGGTATTGTGAGTTGGATCCGTGAAGGTCCTCCGTGTCTTCCCAAAAAGGTTTCAGAAGGTTGACATGGAAGACGAGATGGATTTTCCACTAATCTGGGTATCCACCCGGTATGCAACTTTCTCAATGTGCCATTCAATGGACAAGGGTCCAATGTATTTTTGCAATAGGCGAGGGTCATGGACCCCTGAAAACAAGTACCGCTTTGTAATTTTGACCATTACTTTGTCTCCTACTTGGTATTCATCAAAGCGAAAATTTTGATCCGCATGCCTCTTCATTCGTTTCTGGGCTTTGACCGGATAGCTCCGCACTATCTCCAAATTTTTCTTCCATTCTTTTGAGAAGCTAGCAGCTCGAGGAGATTTTGACATATTTGGTGCATTCACAGTGTGTGGGAGTAGCAGTGCTTCCCGGAAATAATTTCAAAAGCGCTTTTGTTTGTACTAGAGATCTTTTGTGAATTGAAACACAATTGAGTAGCATCCAGAAGCTTCACTCAATCCTTCAGCGATCCTGTTTCAAAGTGGCAGAGATATTCCTCCAACATACCATTGAACCGCTCCGTCTGGCCATTAGATTGCGGATGAAAACTTGAGTTGTGACTCAATTTTGACCCGAGGTACTTAAAGAGTTGGGTCCAAAAATTGCTAGTGAAGCGTGAGTCACGATCACTAACGATGTCTTTGGTCAGGCCCCAATATTTGACGACATGAGAGAAGAAGAGTCGAGTTGTATCTTCTGCTGATATATATTGTGGGGCTGCAATAAAGGTGGCATACTTGGAAGATCGATCCACCACAACCAAGATAGTTGTGAGATCTCAGACCTTAGGCAATCCGGTGATGAAATCCACGAAAACACTTTCCCAAGGTCTCGTTGGGACAACAAGTGGTTCCAAGAGTCCCGCTTGTGTCAAGCGGTCTGACTTATCCTTCTAGCATGCTCGACAAGTCCTCACATACTGAGCGATGTCATCGACCATTTGAGGCAAATAATATGCACAACAAAGTAACGCCATGGTGCGTTTTTCACCGGGATGGCCGACCCACAAAGTATCGTGACATTCCGCTCGAAGAGTCCTCCTCAGATCTTCCCCTTTAGGAACATAAAGTCAATTCCCTTTCACTTTCAGGAAACCATCTTCCATATAGAACTGGCGAGTCTTGCCCTGTCCTACCATATCAATCAAATACTGAGCAGCAGGATACTTGATGAGTAAATCCTGTATCTGGTCTTTTATGGTGGTGGCTACTTCGCTCACCCTTAAGGTGGCAATTAGACACACCGATACTAGGTGAGATCTTCGACTGAGTGCATCAGCAACATAATTAGTATTCCCACTTTGGTACTCCAAGTTGAAGTGAAATTCCGCTAGGAGTTCCTGCCACTTGGCCTGTCGACCATTCAATTTCGGCTGGGTCATGAAATGGATAACAACTGTGTTGTCTGTCTTGACCACGAACGGGGTTCCCAGCAGATAGTGCCTCCAAAGGAGTACGCAATGGACAATATCCAATAATTCTTTCTCGTGGGAGGCATAGCGCCACTCTGCATCCTTCAGCTTCCGGCTCTCGTACGCTATAGGATGCCATTCATGTGGTAAGACTCCGCCAATAGCATAGTGGAAAGCATCCGTTTGTACCTCAAATGGCTTGGCCAAGTCAGAGATAGCCAAGACGGGGCTACTAGACATAACCACTTTTAATGCATTGAAGGTCTCCGCTCGCCTGGGTCCCCAATCCCAAGGCGTGACCTTCTTGAGAAGTTCTTTCAATGGCACTGCGATGAGGGAGTAGTTCTTCACAAATAGCCGATAGAAGTTACAGAGGCCAAGGAACGCCCTCAAGGCCTGGATATCCTTGGGCGGCGACCAATCTATGATAGCTTGAATCTTTTTTTGATCCATATTGATCCGCCCTTCCTCAATGACATGTCCAAGGAAGTCAATCTGTTTTTGAGCAAAGGAGCACTTGGATAGCTTCGTATATAGTTCGTGCTCCCGCAATCGGGCTAGGACTTTCCGCAGGTGCTCCATGTGTTCTTCCAGTGTTTGGCCATAAACCACAATGTCATCCAAATAGACCACCATGAATTCGTCAATATACTATCGAGAGACTTCGTTCATCAAGGTGCAAAATGTGGCTGGAGGGTTAGTCAAGCCAAACGGCATAACCAGGAAGTCGAACAACCCATATCTTGTCACACAGGCCGTCTTGTGTTCATCACCCTCAGCAATCCAAACATTCCAATACCCTGTCTTCAGGTTAATTTTTGTGAACATAGTCGTACCCCCAATCTATCGAACAAGTCTGCATGAGCGGAATAGGATACTTGCTCTTCACAGATTTTGTTTAGAGCCTGATAATCCACACAGAGTCCTAGACTGCCATCATATTTCTTTTTGAATAGCACAGGGGACCCATATATGGACTTGGAGGGAACAATGATCCCTTTTTCTAGCATCTCCGTCAACTATCTCCGAAGCTCGGTGAGTTCGGGTTGGGACATTCTATAAGAAGCCCGGGCGGGTGGCTTCACACCCGGCACCAACTCAATCTCATGGTCCATAGTGTGCCTAGACGGAAGTCGCTTTGGTATATCATGTGGCATGACGTCTTCAAACTCCAGTAATAGCTCCTTTACAGGTGTAGGAATGGGGCCCGAGGAGCGTTCTACATCTTCAATGCATAGGGTAGCCAAGAATGTAGGTTTATGTCTTTTGACTCCCTTCTTAAACTGCAAGGCCAAGATGTTCTCAGCGGCCATCTTCATGGGCATGCACGGGATAATGCAGGGCTTGGCCCCATTTTCTTCCATCATTAGAAGCATGTCTGTATATGTTAGAGGAATGGTATTGTTTTGCCTCAAGAATTCCAACCCAACTATCAACTCGAAGTCATCTATGATCACCATGCACAAGTTGAATTTTCCTTCTTAAGGACCCAACTTCATTGGTACTTCTTTCACTATTCCACCCACTAGCTGAGGAGGTGAGTTGATAGCATTGACATGACCTCTTCCCTTTCCTAAAACTATACCAAGGCGCTCCACCTGAGTTGAGGCCAATTAGTTGTGGGTAGCACCCGTGTCTATCATCGCCCGAATGGGCTTGCCATTTACCTTCAATTCAACGAACATTAAGGTCTTCTCTTGTTTAAGAAGGGTCTTCTCATCCGCCTTCTTTTTCCATTTCTTGGTGATTGGGCACGGGTCCTTCTACTTACGGTTACCAGCACTGGTTCCCGCTAATGCCTCAGAAATATAGCTAACAATTGCATTGAAGGCACCTACTGGTTTGGTACACTCCGCATCATCTGCTTCGTCGTGCGTCCCATAAATAAAAGCTTGATGGTCGTTCGTCTGTGCATGTGGGCATTCATTATTCCAATGTGGTCCGCCACAATGACGGCATCCTGAAGGGGGCTTTATCCCCCGATCATTGTTGTTTGACGCAACACTATTGCTGCCTGAAGAAGGAGCCTTAGATTTGGTCGCAATCTGATCGCCCCCACTTCTACTAGGCCACCATTACTAGGCTGGACCCCTTTATATCCCGCTCGGACAGGCAGTTGAGCTCTATCCTTTCGAGCTTCCACTTGATAGTCCCCAAGGCATTCCGCTGCTTGGATCGCCTTAGGTAGGGTATCTACCCTTTGTCTTTGCAGCTCCATACGGACATAAGATTTTAACCCTTCTAGGAATGTGAAGAGTTTGTCTTTTTCCCCCATGTCACGTATGTTCAGCATGAGAGTGGAGAATTCTCGCACGTAATCCCGTACTGATTTGGTCTGGCGGAGCTCACGTATTTTTCTCCTTGCCGTGTACTCAACATTTTTGGGGAAGACTTGTAGGCGTATGGCTGCCTTCAGTTCTGCCCATGTCTCCAGAGCATCTTCATCGGCGCTGATGGCTTCGTACTTCACCCGCCACCAGTGTTTAGCATCGCCCTGAAGATACATGGAAAAAATTGCTACCTTCTTAGCTTCTTCTAGGCCTTCCACGGCATCGAAGTACTGCTCGATGTCGAAGATGAAGTTTTCCACTTCTTTAGCATTTCGAGCTCTACTGTATGGTTTTGGCTCAGGAATTTTTAGTTTTTGTGCCACGGGGGCGAGGTTCACAGTACCCCCAATTTGGTTTCCACCTCCTCGAAGTAGGCCTTGTAAAGAAGCATTGACAACATTGAGCTGGCCTGTCAAGGTGTCAATAGTTTGTTGCATGGAAGTCACCCTGTCTTCCTCTTGTGCCCTATAGGCTAAATCCTTGGCACTCTCCTTTTGGAGGCCCTCGAATTTACCAAAAATTTTGGCTGCCTTTATGGCTGCCATTTGCCGGTCTCCTTCAAAGGGGCGACTGATGTTTTCTATGTCAACTTCGTCCTGGAGCATTCTGCGGTCCAAGTCGTCTAACCTTTGCACTAGGCTGGTTCTTAGTTCAGGCACCGTATCCACGATGGGCCGTAATACGTCAACCATCTCTTCAAGGGCCGTAATGCGGTCCCCATGATTCACCATGGTCAGAAATGGTGGTAATGGCAATGAGTTCCCTCGTCCAATGTCGAGCCTAGGCTCTAATACCTACTGTTACGCGGAGCCTTCTTGAGATTCCTTGGAAGGGCGATGTAAGGCTAAGAAACCGATGTTAGGGCAGCTGTTGTCCGCTAACTGAGGTCCTCTCTGTACGCTAGACGAGATTGTTAGTGTCGTACGGGAAAACCAATGTCAAGAGCAACTGAGAGAACATAAATGAGATTTGACAGAAATCTTGATTGCATTAATGAAAGCTAGTACAGAACGGCCACGCGGTGTCGAGTGCTTTGAGGGGGAGAGACACAAGTATAGAGAATTGTTCGCTTGCTAGGAAGTTTTGAATGCTTGATCCCCCTTAATAATGCTTAAAAAAAGTAAACCAAAGTTACAAGACT
The DNA here is from genome assembly GCA_005239505.1 of Nicotiana paniculata. Lineage (NCBI taxonomy): Eukaryota > Viridiplantae > Streptophyta > Magnoliopsida > Solanales > Solanaceae > Nicotiana > Nicotiana paniculata. The sequence continues at coordinate 52,627 of ML316817.1, read as the reverse complement.
TGACCTAAATAAGCTAAAGAATCATAATGAAAATACATAGAATAAAACTACTCTATATTTATAATGAAAAGGACTTAGTTTTCTACAAGGTAGAAATAGGTTTGTTGTCAGCAACTTTGTCTTTGGCATCATAATCTGCACGCACGTTGTTGTCTGCGCGCGCGGCGCTGTTGACAGTTGCCTGCAGTTGGGCGGTGGCGAGGGATATCGGTGGGGAGACAGAGGCACATGCACGCTTTTCACTTGGCGCGACCAAGACCACGAGGCCGTCTGTGGTGCTAGGCGTTGAGAGGCTTGCCAGGATGCCACGGGGCGCGTCCAAGGGCTCATGGGGCACGGCTGGAAAGCCACCCGTGACCCATACAGAAGATAGTAGCATTAGCTACGGTATATGGTCTTGAAATTCATCAAATAGACGTTAAAACGACCTTCGTAAATGGAGATTTGAAGGAAGAAATTTACATTGAACAACCTGAAGGGTTTGTGGTTCTAGGTAAAGAAAAGAAGGTATGTAGACTTGTTGAGTCTCTTTACGGACTAAAACAAGCACCCAAACAATGACATGCGAAATTTGACCAAACAATGTTGTCAAATGGTTTTAAGATAAATAAATGTGTACATTAAAAGTGTTGCAAATCACTTAGTCATTGTTTGCTTATATGTGGATGATATGCTGATAATGAGTAATGACGTTGCTAACATAAATGCGACTAAGCATATGTTAACTAGCAAGTTTGATATCAAAGACTTGGGAGTTGCCGATTTAGTTCTGGGTATTAAGATCCATAAGACTCCTCAAGGCTTGACATTGTTGCAATATCATTACAGTAAAATAGTACTTGAAAAATTCAAGCACTTATATTTTAAGTTGCAAAGACTCCAATTGACGTGAATCTTTCACTTGCAAAGAACAAAGGCCAAAGAATATCACAATAAGATTATGCTCGTGTGTTGGGATATTTAATGTATATTATGAATTATACTCGACCAGATATAGCTTGTGCTATAAGTAAACTGAGTTGATACACGAGTAATCCAGGTCTATTTGGATCACTGATTCAACTGATTCTAAGTACACAAGTGGATATGTATTCATTATTGGTGGAGGAGCAATATCTTGGAAGTCGTCCAAACAAACTTATATTGCCCGCTCTACCATGGAGATTGATTACATAACCTTAGATAAATCCGGTGAAGAAGCTGAATAGCTTCGAAATTTCTTAAAAGATATTCTATTTTGGCCTAAACCGTTGGAACCAATATGCATACATTGCGGTAGTCAAGCGGCAATTGGAAGGGCTGAGAGCGTTATGGATAATGGTAAATCTCGTCATATATGACAAAGACAAAAAACTATTAGGCAGCTACTCTCTAGGGAGATTATCACAATTAGCCTTTTTCGACTTGCGTGCGTAGCCCGGGTATTGACTCAGAAGGCTTAAATGTTAAAAACTGAGAAAAATAAGAATTTTTACCTTAAAAGTTGATTTTAGTTGACTTCAGTCAATGTTTTGAGTAAATGGACCCGGAACCATATTTTGACGGTCCTAGTGGGTCGGTATTGAAAAATGTGATCTGGGCATATGCCCGGAGTCGAATTCCGAGGTCCCTAGCTCGAGATACGAATTTTTGTTGAAAATTAAAACTTTGAAAATTTAATGGTTTTAAGAATCTATTGACGTTTGGCATTACTGATACCGGGCTTGTATTTTGGTTTTGGAGCCCGGTGCAGGTTCAATATAATAAATATAACTTATATGTGAAGTTTGGTAAGAAACGAAGTCAGTTTGACGTGGTTCGGACGCCCGGATGTGAAAATAGAAGTTTTAAAGCTTTCTTGAAAATTTCATTCGATTTGGTGTTCAATTCGTAGTTTTAGGTGTTATTTGGCGATTTGATCGCGCGAGCAAGTTCGTATGATATTTTAGGACTTGTGTGCATGTTCGGTTTGGAGCTCCGAGGGATCAGGTGAGTTTCAGATAAGCTACGGGAAGTTTTACACTTAGAAATCTGGTTTTTCTGCAGCTTCGGGTACTTTCTGGTTTTCTTCTTCGTGCTCGCGAAGGATCTCTCGTGAACGCGAAGTGTAAGCTGGGATGGGGGATGGTTTTTTATACACGAACGTGAGGCCATGGTCGTGAACACATAGCATTAGGGGGGTCTGCTCTTCACGAACGCGACTGGAAAGACGTGAATGTCGTAGGGTATTGGAAGGGCGCTGGGGATCATTGAGTTGTTCTATGCGAACGCGGGCCAAGGCTCACAAATGTGATGGTCAGGAGGGGGGGGGGGGGGTTGAACCATCACGAACGCGTGCAATACATCATGAACGCGAAATCCCTTCAGGCTGCTGTGCATCACGAACGCGGCAGGCCCTTCACGAACGCGAAGAAGGCCTGACGCCCAGACCTTAAAACAGTTAAAAAACGGGATTCTACCAATTTTTCATAAACTCTCCATTAGAGCTCGACCTAGGTGCAATTTTGAAGGGGAAACTCAACACCAATTCATAGGTTTGTACTCTTTAACTTATTTCCTTCCATTTCTATCATCACCCATTAAATTTCTTGCCCTAAACTTTGTTATTTCATGGTAGNGGGGGGGGGGGGGGGTTGCAAATTGGGGATTTAAACCTCAATTTTGGGTCTTTCGAAACTAATTATACATTCGGGCTCGGAGGTGAATGGGTGAACGAGTTTTGGTCCGAACCTCGAATTTTAACCAAGTAGGCCCGGGGTCGATTTTGACTTTTTGGGGAAAGTTTGGGAAACCTAAATTTATGCATTGTAATTGATTTCTTTAGAAATAATTAATGTTATTAATTTAATTGTGGCTAGATACGAGTGGTTTTGAGGTGGAATCTAGAGAAAAAGCAGTAATTGAGTAATGAGTGGCTTGTGGAGCAAGTAAGTGTTGTGCCTAACTTTGACTTGAGGGATTAGGAATCCTTGTCTTAATTGCTATATGAAAATCATCTGAGCAGAGTATATTTGAGGTGACGAGTACTTATGCGCCGCCAATTTATCTTTCTTGCCTGTTTCTCTCCCGTTTTTCTTATAGTATTTCTTTCCCTGCTTTAATTGTTACATGCCTACTTGTATTTCCATGCCTAACTGCTACTTTTAGATATTGCTTCTCCTTGTGGAAGATAACTGTTATTCTGTAGTTTCCTTATCCCCTATTACTTACTTACGCTATTCTTATTTGTGTTTTAGTGGTATTCTGGATTGGTTTCGCTGAGTATTATTACTTGTGTAGGGTCTTATTGAGTATAAGATTTACATTTGCCTTGTTCTGAGGTTCAAGTATTGAGAAGGGTCTGGTGTTAATTTGTGAAACTTCTATACTTACTATGTAATTGATATGAATATGGTAGGATCGGGTTGCACACCGCAACAGGTGAAATAAGGGTGACATATTGAGGAGGAATAAGGGTGAAATGATATTATACGGTGGAATTAGGTTGCACGCCGCAACAGGTGTGATAAGGGTGGAATGTGGTGATATAAGGGTGAACCATGATTGTGATTATTATGATATAGTGGGATTTGGTTGCACGCCGCAACACTTTTATCCATATTTTGTTGTTTATGATATAAAGAAGAAATAAGAGAGGATTATGATATGTACGTGGGATCGGGTTGCGCACCGCAATAATCTATATGTTTATGTTCTTTCTTTGACTACGTTAGCTGTACGGTAGAATTGAATTGCACATAAGGATTGGTAATATCTGAACACTGATAATGCACGTTGGGTACTGTATTTATTTCTTGCAAATTACTATTTTTACTTTATTCTGCCTTCTTTTCTGTCTTATTATTCACTATATGCAGCTTATATTGTGAGTGTCAAGACATAGCCTCGTCACTCCTTCATCGAGGTTAGGCTCCGCACTTACCAGTACATGGGGTCGGTTGTATTGATACTGCACTCTGCACTTCCTGTGCAGATTTTGGAGCAGGTAGTGGTTGATCGAGAGGTTGGCTACAGATTTCACAGCTAGGAGACCCAAGGTAGTCCTGGTGGCGTCCGTAGGCCTTGGCGCCCCCTTCTACACTCCTATACTTACTGTTTTTATTTTTCTTCACAAACAATTGTACTTTCTTTCGGACAAATATTTGTAAAAAATCTTAGTATGTTCGTGAATTGTGACTCCAGATTCTGGGTAGAGGTAGTATGTAATTAAAGTTGATATATATATATATATATAGCTTCACTTTTATTTCGGTTTATTTTTTCTTGCTTACTGATAATCACTAAAAATGTAAAGAATTGGCTAAATAACGTCTAACTTTGGCTTGCCTGGCAAGTTTGATGTTAGGCGCCATCACGGACCCGGCGGTGGGAATTTCGGGTCGTGACAAGAAGACTGGAGATCCCAAGATCAAGATTCAAGGAGAACAAACAAAGTTATTGATGACAGTTCAATATTTTCAAATAAAAATAATTTAGTCCATTCTCGTGATGAGACAATGTCCAGTACCGAGGATAAGATATTAAGGCTTTTTAATAGTTTCTAAATTTGATATGGGGTATATCAAATAGTGTATCTACGTGATGACACGTTTAGGAATCACGTATGTAAGTGTGAAGTGTTAGCCGATTCAAGAAATTTTTTGCAAGACCCAGTTCTTTACGCACTTATGAAACCAGATGGTGTTCATGGATGAAAAAAACAAACAATGAGAACCAAAGAAGATTAAGGGTGATTGTGTGACTTATGGTTGTCTAGGTATACATCAAAGTTCGACGGTTCAACGATATAAAATCTACCGATTGACCGAGTATATCCGACATAAGATCACTACGAAAAGTTCAATGAAAAACCAATTTATCTAGATGCGATTAATCCTTGCTTGTAAATCACACAATTTTTTATGCATATTTTTGTGACACATTCATTCCCCATTCATGTGGGGTATTGTTGGGTTTAAGCTTGTTATAGCTTAAAACAGAGTGAATAGGAAATGGAGGGAAAATAATTTTTTTGAATTTATCTCTTTGACAAAGGGACATTGTCCCATATTAGAGGAGAAAAAGAGTTTTGATGGGTATACATATAATTGACTTCTTCTAGCTCTTAAAGAGTTGAGAAGAAGGCAAGCTTCGCGCCGTCACTTGGCTCAGCTTCGGCTTCGACTTCGATTTTTCTCAAATGATCTGATCGATTAATTAATATTAAGATTAATGTATTATTTTAATTCAAATTATCCATTTTCGTAACGGTAAATTATTTTTTCCTCCATTTTAAATTTCCCGTTATTTAAATTTGCCGATTTGCGTAAATGATCGTCTTATAATACAACCATTTTGAGTTGCAGACTTTACATGTAGAGTTGCAACTCTTCGGTATTACCCAACTTTTTCACTATAAATACATGATCTTTCCCACAGATTTTCCTTACGAAATTTTTTGATTTCTCCTTCTTCCTTCTGCATTGTTTTTAATAGAAAGAAAGCAATAGGTGTGATTTGCTATTTGAGTTCGTTCATCACTGGGGTTTGAAGTACCGCTACACCGATGAGGGTAATCCGTTCTATTCTGGGAGAAAATAATTCTAAAACTCGGGTACTAGGAGGAGATTAAGTCTCTTAAGGAAACACTGTGAATTCAGTGGGTTCAGATTAATTTTTGTTCTTCTACATTTCTAGTTTTACTTGCGTATGATTTTTTGAATATATTTTCGAATACAGATTACTAACAAGTATTAGGTCATAATGATATAAGTAAGCTCCCACAGACCGCCATGATTATTAAACAACTAGTAAATTTATCCACGCTTCGTGCGGTTGCAAAAAATCTTATTAGATATACACGATAAACTTATTAATATTTAGTAATAAATATGTTAAAGATTCTTTTTAGTTTCCGAATCCAAATAGATTAAATTTTAATTTCAAATTTTATTATTAAAAGCCGTGAAGACATTAGCAATTTACAAAATAGTCTTCTAATTTTACTCGAGATAAAGCAAATAAATATTCGTATACTCAAGCAAACATTAGTTCTAAATATTGATTAAATTTATATATAATTAGTTTTACCAGAATTTTTAGAATTTATAAATGTAAGTTCATATTTGATCTTACTAAATCATGTGGTCGACAAACAAATCTTATTATTAGTATATACGGATTACTAAGGACCAATGACCCTTATATTATTACATTTTTAATTTTAAGTAGTACTTTCTGACATTCAAACGATATAATTGTTCCCTTGCAGTAACTATTGTGTCTTTTAACTCCTCCATATTCTTTAACAATGACTATATCCCCTACGCTTTGATGAATTTCCCTTATAAAATTTGAGTGATCTTTCTCTCTCTTACATTTGACCTCTCAAATTCTTGATTTTTATACATGTGAATAACAAGTAGTAGTTAATCTCCCAAACAAAAGTACACATGGGCCTTTATTATATTTGAACTTGTATGTTATAAATGTTACGACATGATACAATGCCTATAACTAGGTTAAATGATTAATTTCTATTGTAATATTAGATTTTAAGTTACATTTGAAGCATTGTTAAGTTAATAATTGTCACGACCCCAAATCCTAACAGGTAGTGATGGCACCTATCGTGGAACTAGGCTAGCCAACCATCACCTAATTAATCATTCGTTCTATTATAATACTTCAAAAATCAACAATAAGCAACAAACGAAACATTAAATAATTTCTTTAAGTCTTTACGCCCCCATAATAATCTAACAGTCTAAACAGCTCTCCCTAGAGTGGAGTCAACATGGTCACGAACATCTAAGAAATAAAACTAAATCTGATAATGTCTTAATCAATGTCTATGAAATAAATACTAATACTAATAGAAGAAGGGAAATGGAGAAGCTGCGGATGCTGGACAACTACCTCGAAATCCCGTGAATCTGCTGAGCGCGAACGAAGACAGCTACTGCTCCGAACCGGTACCTAGATCTGTGCACAGAGGCATAGGGAGTAATGATGAGTATGCCAACTCAGTACTAATGAAAATAAATCACAGTCTGAGAAATACGAAACACACAACACAGATACACCAATTCACAAAAATGGTAAAACACCAAGTCACCGAAAAGTATTCATCAAATACATAAGTTCGAAAACCAATTTCCAGAAATCCTTTGAAACAAGTATAATTTCAATATATCTCAGTAAAATCAGTTTGAAAAACAAAGTGAATCACTGTCAAAAACTCAGTAAAATCATCATAAATCTTCCCTCGGGCCATAATCATTTCTTGTAACAATTTCCCTCAGCACCTCACCATCACTCAGTATCAACCCAGCGAGCAACCTCAGAGTCACTCAGTACAGCCCAGCAGGCAACCTCACAGTCACTCAGTATCAGCCTCGCGGGCATCACTCGCACTCAGTAGGTACCTGCGCTCACTGGGGGTGTACAGACTCCGGAGGGGCTCCTACTGCCCAAGCACTATAACAAGCCACATCATGGCATAAATTACTCACAATATTGTCCCTCGGCCAACCACATCATGGCATAAATCTCTCACAATATTGGCCCTCGACTTCTCTCGTAACATTACATCCTCACAATATTGGCTCGCAGCCTCACTCAGTCAGACACTCTCAACATGCCACTCGGGCCATCATTATACCGAGTTCTCGACCCAAAACAGTGTTCAACAAATAATATCAAAATACTCTGAGTGTCAAGACAATTATCAAGAAAAGACTGAGTGAAAATCATAACATATCAAGTGAGGAAAATAGTAAAAACAGCTCCCAAAGGGTAAACAGATCGGCACTAGGCCCCAAACATGGCTTGTATCCCAAATTATATAAAAGTATATAAAACTATTAAGCATAGGCTTTAAAATCGGGTTCGCAACTCAATAGTTGCCTAAAAAGGAATATATTTCCAAATTTTCAATCTTTGCATTCCAAAATCCGTGAAAGGATGCATAGTCCGGGGTTTCATACCTTTAGGACAAGATTTAAAGATATTACTTACCTCAAACTATCCCGAAAAGCTACTCTGAAACCCGCTTGCCTCTCGAATCAACTTTTGAGCGCTCCAAATCTATAAAGATCAGATCTTTATCATCAAATTATGCTTAAGGAATGAATTCCAATTGAAAAGTACCAAATTTAGCATAAAATCCGACATTAGCCAAAACCCGACCCCTGTTCCCACATATCGGAACTTGACAAATTTTATATCAAAATGTTCTTCATTATCTCACGAGTCCGTACATATAAAGAATGCTAAAATCGGAGTTCGTTTGACCCCTCAAATCGATCCCTAAAGGTCTAATAATCTCAAGCCCTAACCCCATCTTTTTCTACTGATTTTCATGGATTAAACACTGATATTTTGTTCTTTAACCACCTATAATCGAGTATCAGGGTCCAAAATACTTACCTCAACGGAGAACAATCGATTTCCCTCTTCAAAATTGCTCCAAAAGCTCTATTCCCGTTCAAAAATGGTGGAAAAGTGGGTAAAGGTCGCAGAGGGTTTTAATATATACTGTCCAGTTATTACTTCACACGCGATCGCGATTCAACCGGACCTCAACCCACGCGATCGTAAAATTACCCACGCGATCGCGAAGAATAAATGAACTTACTCCCCACGCGCCTATAACTCTACGCGATCGCATGATGATCCACGCGACCGCACTGCTCTAGCCTGCCAAGCAATGCGATCGCAGAAACACTTACAAGATGGAATAGAACAACTTCACCTGCCTCGACTTTTACTCTACGCGATCGCAGTTATTGTCATGCGATCGCGATGAACGAATCACTGATGTGCTAACCCCAGAAAACAACAAACTTTTCCGAAGCCAAAATGCTCATTAACCAACCGAAATTAATCCCGAGACCCTCGGGACCCCAACCAAATTTACCAACACATCATAAATGATCATTCAAACTTACTCGAGCCTTCGAACACGAAAAAAATATCAAAACACCAAAATCACATCGAATTCAAGCCTAAGAACTGTTAAAAATTTAAAATCCTCCAACGATGCCGAAGCTATCCAAAACAACTCCGATTGACCTGGAATTTTGCAGACGTATCCAAAATGACATTACGAACCTGTTACAACTATTGGAATTCCATTCCGACACCGATAGCCTAATTTCCACTGCCGACCGGAAATTACCAAAAATTAACTTTCGCCAATTCAAGCCTAGTTCTACACCAGTCCTAACAAAAATATTTCGAACACACTCCTGTCCCAAATCACCTAACGAAGCTATCCGAGCTATAAAATACGCATTTCGAGGTCATTTACCAATAAGTCAACTCTCAGTTGACTTTTCCAACTCTAAGGCTAATTTTTAAAGACTAAGAGACTAAATTCTCATTATAATTATTCCGATTCCGAGCCTACCAATTCTAACACATCAAGAACAGTTTAAAACAAGCTATGATGAGGAAATAACAGTAATTATAATGCAAGCTCTACGTAACGACCGACCAGGTCGTTACATTCTCCCCCTCTTAAACAAACGTTCGTCCTCGAACGGGTCTAGAAACGTACCTGGAGTCTCAAACAAGTGAGGATATTTGCTCTGTATCTCTCGCTCGATCTCCCAAGTACCCCCTCCACTGGTTGAACTCTGCACTGTACTTTCACTAAAGCTATATTCTTAGACCTCAACTTCCTGACCTGACGATCCAAAATTGCTACTGCCTCTACCTCATATGACATATCACCCTCGAGCTGAACTGTGTTGAAGTGTAACACATGAGAGAGGTCATCAACATAATTTCGGAGCATCGACACATGAAATACCGGATGAGCACTTGACAAGCTGGGTGGCAAGGCAAGTCTATAAGCCACCTCTCCAACCTTCTGAAGAACCTCAAAAGGACCAATAAATCGAGGACTCAACTTTCCTCTCTTCACGAACCTCATAACACCCTTCATGGGTGATACCTTCAGTAGTACCTTATCACCTTCCATAAAAGACACATCTCGGACCTTCCGATCCACATAACTCTTTTTCCTAGACTGCGCCGTGCGAAGTCGCTCCTGAATCAACTTCACCTTCTCTAACGCATCCTGAATCAAATCTGTGCCCAACAACTTAGCCTCACCAGGCTCGAACCAACCAAACAGAGATCTACACCTCCTACGATATAAAGCCTCGTACGGGGCCATCTGAATACTTGACTGGTAGCTATTATTTTATGCAAACTCCACTAGTGGCAGAAACTGATCCCAGGAACCACCAAAATCAATCACACAAGCCCGTAACATATCCTCTAAAATATGAATAGCCCGTTTCGACTGCCCGTCGGTCTGAGGATGAAATACAGTGCTCAACTCTACATCAGTACCCATACCTCTCTGTACGGCTCTCCAAAACTGAGATGTGAACTGAGTACCTCTGTCAGAAATAATAGAAACCGGAACTACATCCAATCGGACAATCTCATTAAAGTAAATACTAGCTAATCGCTCTGAAGTATAAGAAGTGCCAACAGGAATGAAGTGCGCGGACTTGGTCAATCTATCCACTATGACATAAATAGCATCAAAACCTTCGAAGTCCGTGGAAGCCCAACTACAAAGTCCATATTAATCTGCTCCCACTTCCACTCCGGGATATCTAACCTCTAAAGTAATCCACCTGGTCTCTGGTGCTCATACTTGACTTGTTGGCAGTTGAGACACCGTGTTACATACTCAACAATATCTCTCTTCATCCGCCTCCACCAATACTGCTGTCTTAGATCCTGATACATCTTCGCGGCACCCGGATGAATGGAATACCGTGAGTTGTGAGCCTCTGCTAATATCAACTCTCGAACCCATCAACATTGGGCATGCAAATACGGCCTTGCATCCTCATAACATCGTCATCACCAATAGTCACATCCCTGGCATCATCTCGACGGACCTTATCCTGAAGTACTAACAAATGCGGATCATCATACTATCGAGCTCTAATCTGGTCATAGAGAGAAGACCGGGAATCCATGCTAGCTAATACCCGCGGAGGGTTTCACAAATCCAATCTCATCAACTGACCCGCTAAAGCCTGGACATCAAGTTCTAAAGGTTGCTCTACTGCTGAAAGGTAAGTTAGACTCCCCTAACTCTCGGATATGCGACTCAAGGCATCGACCACTACATTCGCCTTCCCCGGGTGATACAAAATAGTAAGGTCATAATCCTTGAGAAGCTCCAACCATCTCCTCTGCCGCAAATTCAAATCCTTCTGCCTCAGCAGATACTGCAAGCTACGATGGTTAGTGAAAATCTCACATTATACCCCATACTAGTAATGCCGCCAAATCTTTAAGGCATGAACAGTGGAAGCTAACTCAAGATCGTGCACTGAATAGTTCTTCTCGTGTACCTTCAACTGTCTAGACGCGTAGGCAATCACCCTACCGTCCTGCATCAATACCGCTCCCAAGCCAACTCTAGAAGCATCAATAATTCACAATAGACTGTGTAAGAACCCGAACCAGTAGGCAAAACCAATACCGGAGCTGTTGTCAATGCTGACTTGAGCTTCTGAAAGCTCTCCTCACACTCATTGGACCATTTGAATGGAGCACCCTTCTGGGTCAATCTGGTCAATGGTGGAGCAATAGAAGAGAATGCTTCCACAAAGCGACGATAGTATCCCGCCAGACCAAGGAAACTCCTAATCTCAGTAGCTGAGGACGGTCTGGGACAACTCTGCACTGCCTCAATCTTCCTTGGATCAACCTGAATACTTTCACTCGACACCACGTGCCCCAAGAAAGATACTGAACCAAGCCAAAACTCACACTTGAAGAATTTTGCATAAAGCTTCTCCTCCCTCAACCTTTGCAACACAATCCTCAAGTGCTGAGCATGTTACTTCTGGCTACGGGAATATTCAAAAAGTTAGGAAAATACGATGAAACATAAGAGTATGTGGAACCAGGGTCAAATAAAGCCAAAGAATCACTGTGACAAACTGAAATAGTACCTGTAATCACCGCATCTAAGGCCATAGCATCAGGCCTAGTCGGAAGTGCATAAATACGTGGCTGGCCTCCACCTGCTCGACCTCCCCCTATAGGGCGGCCTCTAGCTGCCTGACCACTACCCCTGACTGTTTGAGTAGGTGGTGAAGTGACTGGGGTTGAAGTCGAGGGCTGAACCCTCTGCTGAGATGAACTACCAGGACGACGGGGACACTGACTCCACTCATGTCTGAACTCTCCACACTCATAACAACCACCTGGAGCTGGAGATGAAAACTAGCGAGAACCCCTGCCACCATGATAACCACCAGACGAACAATGCATAGAAGAACCCTGATAAGATGATGCTCGGGCGGAGCTCTGAGCTAGCTGGGCACTAAAATATGAACGTCTCTGATGAGAACTGCGAGTACCCTGCTCTGAAGATACACCATTGTAAGCTGGGCGAACTAGCTGTGGAGGTCTAAATGGATGACCTCTGCTGTGCTGAAACTACCCTCTAGAAGGGGCACCACTGAAGATACCTGATCCCCGAGGCCTCTTAGCCTCCCTCTCCTCACGCTTCTGCTTATGAACTAACTCAATGTCCCGAGCTATGTCAAATACCTGCTCAAATGTAGCTCCAGACACCCTCTACCTAGTCATCAAAATTCGAAGCTGATACGTGAGACCATCTACAAATCGCCTGATCATCTCCCTGTCAGTAAGGACTAACTCAGAAGCATGTTTAGCCAGCTCGGAAAACCTCATCTCGTACTGAGTGACTGACAACTCTCCCTCGCGCAGCTGCTCAAACTGCATGTGCTGCTCCTCTCTGTGAGACTGAGGAACATACTTTTCCAGAAAGATCGTGGAGAACTACTTCCAGGTGAGAGGTGCTGAACCAACCGGCCTACGCCTCTCGAATGACTCCCACCAAGTAAAAGTAGCACCAGCAAACTGAAATGTAGCAAATGAGACCCTGTGGTCTCCAAAATACCCGCAGTACGTAGTATCCTTTGGCACTTATCTAGAAATCCTTGGGCATCTTCGCCCTCTGTACCGCTGAAAGTCGAAGGCTGAAGTCTGTTGAACCTCTCCAACCTGCGCTGCTCATCCTCAGGCATAGCAGGGACCACATAATCCTGGACCGGAGCAACTGGCTGAGCTAGGGCTGCTCCTAGTGCCATAATACCCCGTACATCTTGCTCGAGTGTCCGGGTAGCTGGAGTCTGATTTTCTCCCCCGACCTGAGCTGCAGTGGAAGTAGTAGACATAGCAACTGCCTGAGCTAAACTGTTACACACCGTCAATATCTGAGCCAGGGTCTCCTGAAGACCCGGAATATCCATAGGCACAGCCAGTGCCTGAGCCTGTCCGCTGGCGTACCCTTCGTGGGAACCGGATCCTGAATGACAGGGAGATCCTGTGGCACCGTCCCGGCTGATGCAGGGACTGGTCCCCTAACTCCACCATGGCCCCGACCCCTTGTGGGTCTGGTCGGTGTTTTCTGGTCATTTTGATTGGTATTGCGTGTCCTCACAATCTGTGAGAGAATGAAACAACATGAGTTTAGATTTCAAGAATCAATAGATTGGCACGAAAGAGTTCAAGAAAATAGAGATGTTTCCTAAGAGTTCTGCAGCCTCTCGAAGATAAGTACAGACGTCTCCGTACCGATCCTCAAGACTCTACTGAACCTGCTCATGACCGTTGAGTCCTATGCAACCCTAGAGCTCTGATACCAACTTGTCACGGCCCCAAATCCTAACAGGTCATGATGGCGCCTATCGTGGAACTAGGCTAGCCAACCATCACCTAATTACTCATTCGTTCTATTATAATACTTCAAAAATCAACAATAAGCAGCAAACGAAACATTAAATAATTTCTTTAAGTCTTTACACCCCCATAATAATCTAACAATCTAAACAACTCTCCCAAGATTGGAGTCAACATGGTCACGAGCATCTAAGAAATAAAACTAACTCTGCTAATGTCTTAATTAATGTCTATGAAATAAATATTAATACTAATAAAAGAAGGGAAATGGAGAAGCTGCGGACACTGGACAATTACCTCGAAATCCCATGAATCTGTTGAAATCGAATGAAGACAGCTACTGCTCCGACCAGTACCTGGATCTGTGCACAGAGGCACAGGGAGTAATGCTGAGTACGCCAACTCAGTAGTAATGAAAATAAATCACAGCCTGAGAAATATGAAACACACAACACAGATATACCAATTCAGAAAAATGGTAAAACACCAAGTCACCGTAAAGTATTCATCAAATACATAAGTTCGAAAACATAATTCCAAAAATCTTTTGAAACAAGTATAATTTCAATATATCTCAGTAAAATCAGTTTGAAAAACGAAGTGAATCACTGTCAAAAACTCAGTAAAATCATCATAAATCTGCCCTCGGGCCATAATCATTTCTCGTAACAATTTCCCTCAGCACCTCACCATCACTCAGTATCAACCCAGCGAGCAACCTCACAGCCACTCAGTATCAGCCCAGCAGGAAACCTCACAGTCACTCAGTATCAGCTTCGCAGGCATCACTCGCACTCAGTAGGTACCTGCGTTCACTGGGGGTGTACTGACTCTGGAGGGGCTCTTACTGCCCAAGCGCTATAACAAGCCACATCATGGCATAAATCACTCACAATATTGTCCCTCGGCCAGCCACATCATGGCATAAATCTCTCACAATATTGGCCCTCGGCCTCTCTCGTATCATAACATCCTCACAATATTGGCTTGCAGCCTCACTAAGTCAGACACTCTCAACATGCCACTCGGGCCATCATTATACCGGGTTCTCGACCCAAAACAGTGTTTCAATTTCAAGAAATAATATCAAAGTACTCTGAGTGTCAAGACAATTATCAAGAAAAGACTGAGTGAAAATCATAACATATCAAGTGAGGAAAATAGTAAAAATAGCCCCCAAGGGGTAAACAGACCGGCACTAGGCCCCAAACATGGCTTGTAGCCCACATTATATCAAAGTATATCAATACTATTAAGCATAGGCTTAAAATCGGGTTCGCAACTCAATAGTTGCCTAAAAAGGAATATATTTCCAAATTTCCAATCTTTGCATTCCAAAATCCGTGAAAGGATGCATAGTCCGGGGTTACATACCCTCAAGACAGGATTTAAAGACATTACTTACCTCAAACTAGCTCCAAAAGCTACTCTGCAACCCGCTTGCCTCTCGAATAAACTTTTGAGCGCTCCAAATCTATAAAGATCAGATATTTATCATCAAATTATGCTTAAGGAATGAATTACAATTGAAATGTACCAAATTTAGCATAAAATCCGAAATTAGCCAAAACCCGACCACCATTCCCACATCCCGGAACTTGACAAATTTTATACCAAAATATTTTTCATTATCTCACGAGTCCGTACATATAAAGAACGCTAAAATTAGAGTTCGTTTGACCCCTCAAATCGATCCCTAAAGGTCTCATAATCTCAAGCCCTAACCCTACCTTTTTCTACTGATTTTCATGGATTAAACTTTAATATTTTTTTCTTTAATCACCTATAATCGAGTTTCAGGGTCCAAAATACTTACCTCAATGAAGAACAATCGATTTCCCTTTTCAAAATTGCTCCAAAAGCTCTATTCCCGTTAAAAAATGGTGGAAAAGTTGGCAAAGGTCGCAGAGGGTTTTAATATATACTCTCCAGTTATTACTTCACTGCGATCACGGGAGTACCCACGCGATCGCGAAGAGCAAATTCCACAGACCCTCAAAAGACCCTACGCGATCGCAGATCTTCACACGCGATCGCGATTCAACCGGACCTCAACCCACACGATAGTAAACTTACCCACACGATCGCGAAGAATAAATGAACTCACTCCCCACGCGCCTATAAGTCTACACGATCGCATGATGATCCACGCGACCGCACTGCTCTAGCCTGCCAAGCTATGCGATCGCAGACACACTTACACGATCGCATAGAACAACTTCACCTGCCTCGACCTTTACTCTACGCGATCGTAGCTAATGCCATGCGATTGCGATGAACAAATCACTGATGTGCTAACACCAGAAAACAACAGATTTTTCCAAAGCCAAAATGCCCGTTAACCACCCGAAATCAATCCCATGACCCTCGGGACCCCAACCAAATTTACCAACACATCATAAATGATAATTCAAACGTACTCGAGCCTTCGAACATGAAAAACAACATCAAAACACCAAAATCACATCGAATTCATGCCTAAGAACTTTGAAAATTTTAAAATCCTCCAACGATGCCGAAACTATCCAAAACAACTCCGATTGACCCGAAATTTTACAAACATATCCAAAATGACATTACGTAACCTGTTCCAACTGTTGTAATTCCATTCCAACGCCGATAGCCTAATTTTCACTGCCGACCGAAAATTACCAAAAACTAACTTTCGCCAATTCACGCCTAGTTCTACACCGGTCCTCACCAAAATATTTCGAACACACTCCTAAGTCCCAAATCACCTAACGAAGCTATCCGAGCTATAAAATCCGCATTTTGAGGTCATTAACCAATAAGTCAACTCTCAGTTGACTTTTCCAACTCTAAGGCTAATTTTTAAAGACTAAGTGACTAAATTCTCATTATAATTATTCCGATTCCGAGCCTACCAATTCTAACACATCAAGAACAGTTTTAACTAAGCTATGATGAGGCAATAACAGTAATTATAATGCAAGTTCTACGTAACGACCGACCGGGTCGTTACATTCTCTCCCTCTTAAACAAACGTTTGTCCTCGAACGGGTCTAGAAACGTACCTGGAGTCTCAAACAAGTGAGGATATTTTCTCTGTATCTCTCGCTCGGTCTCCCAAGTATCCCCCTCCACTAGTTGAAATCTCCATTGTACTTTCACTAAAGCTATATTCTTAGACCTCAACTTCCTGACCTGACGATCCAAAATTGCTACTGGCTCTACCTCATATGACATATCACCCTCGAGCTGAACTGTGCTAAAGTCTAACACATGAGACGAGTCACCAACATAATTCCGGAGCATCGACTCATGAAATACCGGATGAACACTTGACAAGCTGGGTGGCAAGGCAAGTCCATAAGCCACCTCTCCAACCTTCTGAAGTACCTCAAAAAGACCAATAAATCGTGGACTCAGCTTACCTCTCTTCCTGAACCTCATAACACCCTTCATGGGTGATACCTTCAGCAGTACCTTATCACCTTCCATAAAAGACACATCCCGGACCTTCCTGTCCATATAACTCCTTTGCCTAGACTACGCCGTGCGAAGTCGCTCCTAAATCAACTTCACCTTCTCTAACGCATCCTGAATCAAATCTGTGCCCAACAACTTAGCCTCACCAGGATCGAACCAACCAAACAGAGATATACACCTCCTACTATATAAAGCCTCGTACGGGGCCATCTGAATACTGAACTGGTAGCTATTATTATATGCAAACTCCGCTAGTGGCAGAAACTGATCCCAGGAACCACCAAAATCAATCACACAAGCCCGTAACATATCCTCTAAAAAATGAATAGTCCGTTCCGACTGCCCGTCGGTCTGAGGATGAAATGCAGTGGTCAACTCTACATCAGTACCATACCTCTCTGTACGGACCTCCAAAACTGAGATGTGAACTTAGTACCTCTCTCAGAAATAATAGAAATCGGAACTCCATGCAATCGAAAAATCCCCTTAATGTAAATACCAGCTAATCGCTCTGAAGTATAAGAAGTGCCAACAGGAATGAAGTGCCCGGACTTGGTCAATCTATCCACTATGACCCAAATAGCATCAAAACCCTTCGAAGTCCGTGGAAGCCCAACTACAAAGTCCATAGTAATCTGCTCCCACTTCCACTCCGGTATATCTAACCTCTGAAGTAATCCACCTGGTCTCTGGTGCTCATACTTGACTTGCTGGCAGTTGAGACACCGTGCTACATACTCAACAATATCTCTCTTCATCCGCCTCCACCAATACTGTTGTCTTAGATCCTGATACATCTTCGCGGCACCCGGATGAATGGAATACCACGAGCTGTGAGCCTCTGCTAATATCAAATCTCGAAGCCCATCCACATTGGGCATGCAAATACAGCACTGCATCCTCATAACACTGTCATCACCAATAGTCACATCCTTGGCATCATCTCGACGGACCCTATCCTGAAGTACTAACAAATACGGATCATCATACTGCCGAGCTCTAATCTGATCATAGAGAGAAGACCGGGAAGCCATGCTAGCTAATACGCTCGGAGGGTCTGACAAATCCAATCTCACCAACTGACCCACTAAAGCCTAGACATCAAGTCCTAAAGGTCGCTCTGCTGTTGAAAGGTAAGCTAGACTCCCAAAACTCTCGGCTCTGTGGCTCAAGGTATCGGCCACTACATTGGCCTTCCCCGGGTGATACAAAATAGTAAGGTCATAATCCTTGAGAAGCTCCAACCATCTCCTCTGCTGCAAATTCAAATCCTTCTACCTCAGCAGATAGTGCAAGCTACGATGGTTAGTGAAAATCTCACACTATACCCCATACCAATAATGCCGCCAAATCTTTAAGGCATGAATAATTGAAACTAACTCAAGATCGTGCACTGGATAGTTCTTCTCGTGCACCTTCAATTGTCTAGATGCGTAGGCAATCACCCTACTGTCCTGCATCAATACCGCTCCAAGGCCAACTCTAGAAGCATCAAAATAGACTGTGTAAGAACCCGAACCAGTAGGCAAAACCAATACCGGAGCTGTAGTCAATGCTGACTTGAGCTTATGAAAGCTCTCCTCACACTCATCGGACCATTTGAATGGAGCACCCTTCTGTGTCAATATGGTTAATGGTGAAGCAATAGAAGAGAATCCTTCCACAAAGCGATGACAATATCCCGCCAGACCAAGGAAACTCCTAATCTCAGTAGCTGAGGACGGTCTGGGCCAACTCTGCACTACCTCAATCTTCCTTGGATCAGCCTGAATACCATCACTAGACACCACGTGCCCCAAGAAAGCTACTGAACCAAGCCAAAACTCACACTTGGAGAATTTTGCATAAAGCTTCTCCTCCCTCAATCTATGCAACACAATCCTCAAGTGCTGTGCATGTTCCTCCTGGCTACGGGAATAAACCAGGATGTCATCGATGAATACAATGATGAAAGAATCAAGGTAAGGCTGAAACACATTGTTCATCAATTTCATGAACGCGGCTAAGGCATTGGCCAACCCAAATGACATAACCAGAAACTCATAATGACCATATCTGATCCTGAAAGCAGTCTTCGGAATGTCAGAATCCCGAATCTGAAACTGGTGATACCCCGACCTCAAGTCAATCTTGGAGAGCACCTTAGCTCCCTGAAACTGATCTAATAAGTCATGAATACGAGGCAAAGGATACCGGTTCTTCACCGTAACCTTATTAGTTGTCTATAATCAATGCACATGCACATAGAACCATTCTTCTTCTTCACAAAAAACACCGGCGCACCCTAAGGTGACACACTCGGTCGGATGAACCCCTTATCTAAGAGTTCCTGAAGCTGCTCTTTCAATTCTTTCAACTCCGCTTGTTCCATGCGATAAGGTGGAATAGAGAGAGACTGGGTGTCTGGCACCAATTTAATACCAAAATCAATATCCCTGTCAGGTGGCATGCCTGACAGGTCTGTAGGAAATACGTCCGAAAAATCACGGACTACAGGAACAGAATCAACAGAAGTAGTCTCACTACTAACATCCCTCACAAAAGAAAGATAAGACTCACACCCTTTCTCAACCATACGCTGAGCTTTCAAATAAGAAATCACTTTGCTAGTCACATGCTCTGTAGACCCTCTCCACTCAAATCTCAGAATTCCGGGTCTAGTTAGGTTCACGGTCTTAGCGTGACAATAAAGAATAGCATGACATGGGGATAACTAATCCATGCCCAGAATTACATCAAAATCAACCATACTGAGTAACATCAAGTCCACTCGGGTCTCCAGACCCCCAATAGATATAAGACACGACCGATACACACGGTCCACAACAATAGTATCTACCGGAGTCGAAACATGAACAAACATAACTGGAGACTCACGGTGCATATTCAGAAAGTGAGCAAAATACGATGAAACATAAGAGTATGTGGAACCAGGGTGAAATACAGCCAAATCATCACTGTGACAAACTGAAATCGTACATGTAATCACCGCATTTGAGGCCATAGCATCAGGCCTAACCGGAAGTGCATAAATACGTGGCTGGCCTTCACCTGCTCGACCTCCCCCTCTAGGGAGGCCTCTAGCTGCCTGACCACCACCCCTGGCTGTTTGAGTAGCTGGTGAAGTGACCGGGGTTGACGTCGAGGGCTGAACCCTCTGCTGAGATGAACTACCAGGATGACAGGGACACTGCCTCCACTCATGTCTGAACTCTCCACACTCATAACAACCACCTGTAGCTGGAGATGAAAACTAGCGAGTACCCCTGCCACCATGATAACCACCAGATGAACCATGCATAGAAGAACCCTGATAAGATGATGCTCGGGCGGAGCTCTGAGCTGGCTGGGCACTAAAAGATGAACGTCTCTGATGAGAACTGCGAGTACCCTGCCCTGAAGATACACCATTGTAAGCTGGGCGAACTGGCTGTGGAGGTCTAAATGGAAGACCTCTGCTGTGCTGAAACTACCCTCTAGAAGGGGCACCACTGAAGATACCTAATCCCCGAGGCCTCTTAGCCTCCCTCTCCTCACGCTCCTGCCTACGAACCGACTCAATGTCCCGAGCTATGTCAACAACCTGCTCAAATATAGCTCCAGACACCCTCTCCCTGGTCATCAAAATTCGAAGCTGATACGTGAGACCATCTACAAATCGCCTGATCATCTCCCTGTCAGTAAGGACTAACTCAGAAGCATGTCTAGCCAGCTCGGAAAACCTCATATCGTACTGAGTGACTGACAACTCTCCCTGGCGCAGTTGCTCAAACTGCCTGCGCTGCTCCTCTCTGTGAGACTGAGGAACATACTTTTCCAGAAAGATCATGGAGAACTGCTTCCAGGTGAGAGGTGCTGAACCAACCGGCCTACGCCTATCGAATGACTCCCACCAAGTAAAAGCAGCACCAGCAAACTGAAATGTAGCAAATGAGACCCTGTGGTCTCCAAAATACCCGCAGTACGTAGTATCCTCTGGCACTTATCTAGAAACCCTTGCGCATCCTCGCCCTCTATACCGCTGAAAGTCGGAGGCTGAAGTATGCTGAACCTCTCTAGCCTGCAGTGCTCATCCTCAGGCATAGCAGGGACCACATAATCCTGGACCGGAGCAACCGGCGGAGCTAGGGCTGCTCCCGGTGCCTGAATACCCCGTATAGCCTGCTCAGGTGTCCGGGTAGCAGGAGTCTGATCGCCTCCCCCTGCCTGAGCTGCAGTGGCAGTAGTAGACGTAGCAACTGTCTGAGCTAAACTGGTACACACCGTCAATATCTGAGCCAGGGTCTCCTGAAGACCCGGAATATCCATAGGCACTACCGGTGCCTGAGCCTGTCCGCTGGAGTACCCTCGGTGGGAACCGGATCCTGAATGACAGGGAGATCCTGTGGCACCGTCGCGGCTGCTGCAGGGGATGGTCCCCTAACTCCACCACGGCCCCGACCCCTTGTGGTTCTGGCCGGTGTTTTTTGGTCACCCTGATTGGTATTGCGTGTCCTCACAATCTGTGAGAGAATGAAACAACATGAGTTTAGATTTCAAGAATCAGTAGATTGGCACAAAAGAGTTCAAGAAAATAGAGATGTTTCCTAAGAGTTCTACAGCCTCTCGAAGATAAGTACAGACGTCTCCGTACCGATCCGCAAGACTCTACTGAACCTGCTCATAACCGTTGAGTCTTATGCAACCTAGAGCTCTGATACCAACTTGTCACGACCCCAAATCCTAACAGGTCATGATGGCGCCTATCGTGGAACTAGGCTAGCCAACCATCACCTAATTACTCATTTGTTCTATTATAATACTTCAAAAATAAAAAATAAGCAGCAAACGAAACATTAAATAATTTCTTTAAGTCTTTACACCCCCATAATAATCTAACAGTCTAAACAACTCTCCCAAGATTGGAGTCAACATGGTCACGAGCATCTAAGAAATAAAACTAACTCTGCTAGTGTCTTAATTAATGTCTCTGAAATAAATATTAATACTAATAAAGGAAGGGAAATGGAGAAGCTGCGGACGTTGGACCAACTACCTCGAAATCCCGTGAATCTGTTGAAAGCGAATGAAGACAGCTACTGCTCCGAACCGGTACCTGGATCTGTGCATAGAGGCACAGGGAGTAATGATGAGTACGCCAACTCACTAGTAATGAAAATAAATCATAGTCTGAGAAATACGAAACACACAACACAGATACACCAATTCACATAAATGGTAAAACACCAAGTCACCGTAAAGTATTCATCAAATACATAAGTTCGAAAACCAATTTCCAGAAATCCTTTGAAACAAGTATAATTTCAATTTATCTCAGTAAAATCAGTTTGAAAAACGAAGTGAATCACTGTCAAAAACTCAGTAAAATCATCATAAATCAGCCCCTCGGGACATAATCATTTCTCGTAATAATTTCCCTCAGCAACTCACAATCACTCAGTATCAGCCTAGCGGGCAATTTCACAGTCACTCAGTATCATCCCAGCAGGCAACCTCACAGTCGCTCAGTATCAACCCCGCAGGCATCACTCGCACTCACTAGGTACCTGCGTTCATTGGGGGTGTAGAGACTCCGGAGGGGCTCCTACAGCCCAAGCGCTATAACAAGCCACATCATGGTATAAATCACTCACAATATTGGCCCTCGGCCAGCCACATCATGGCATAAATCTCTCACAATATTGGAACCTGGTTTCTCTCGTATCATAACATCCTCACAATATTGGCCCGCAACCTCACTCAGCAAGACACTCTCAACATGCCACTCGGGCTATCATTATACCGGGTTTTCGACCCAAAATAGTGTTTCATTTTCAAGAAATAATATCAAAATACTCTGAGTGTCAAGAAAAGATTGAGTGAAAATCATAACATATCAAGTGAGGAAAATAGTAAAGGGGTAAACAGATAGGCACTAGGCCCCAAACATGGCTTGCGGCCCAAATTATATCAAAGTATATCAATACTATTAAGCATAGGCTTTAAAATCGGGTTCGCAACTCAATAGTTGCCTAAGAAGGATTATATTTCCAAATTTCCAATCTTTGCATTCCAAAATCCGTGAAAGAATGCATAGTCCGATGTTTCATACCCTCAGGACAGGATTTTAAGACATTACTTACCTCAAACTAGTCCGAAAAGCTACTCTGCAACCCGCTTGCCTCTCGAATCAACTCCCGAGCGCTCAAAATCTATAAAGATCAGATCTTTATCATCAAATTATGCTTAAGGAATGAATTCCAATCGAAAAGTACCAAATTTAGTATAAAACCCGAAATTAGCCAAAAACCCGACCCACGAGCTCGCGTTTCGGAACTTAACAACTTTTATACCAAAATATTCTTCATCATCTCAAGAGTCCGTACATATAAAGAACGCTAAAATCGGAGTTCGTTTGACCCCTCAAATCGATCCCTAAAAGTCTCATAATCTCAAGCCCTAACCCCAACTTTTTCTACTGATTTTTATGGATTAAACATTGATATTTTGTTCTTTAATCACCTATAATCGAGTTTTAGGGTCCAAAATACTTACCTCAACGAAGAAGAATTGATTTCCCTCTTCAAAATTTCTCCAAAAGCTCTATTCCTGTTAAAAAATGGTGGAAAAGTGGGCAAAGGTCGCGGAGGGTTTTAATATATATTGTCAAGTTATTACTTCACTGCGATCGCGGGAGTTCCCACGCGATCGCGAAGAGAAATTTCCACAGACCCTCAAAATACTCTACGTGATCGCGATTAAACCGGACCTCAACCCACGCGATCGTAAACTTACCCACGCGATTGCGAAGAATAAATGAACTCACTCCCCACGCGCCTATAACCCTACGCGATCGCATGATGATCCACGCGACCGCACTGTTCTAGCCTGCCAAGCTATGCGATCGCAGACACACTTACACGATCGCATAGAACAACTTTACCTGCCTCGAATTTTACTCTACGCGATCACAGCTATTGCTATGCGATCTCGTTGAACAAATCACTGTTGTGCTAACACTAGAAAACAACAGACTTTTCCAAAGCCAAAATGCCCGTTAACCATCCGAAATCAATCATGAGCCCCTCGGGATCCCAACCAAGTTTACCAATACATCCTAAATGATCATTCAAACTTAGTCGAGCCTTTGAACACGAAAAACAACATCAAAACACCAAAATCCCATCGAATTCAAGCTTAAGAACTTTGAAATTTCTAAAATCTTCCAACGATGCCGAAACTATCCAAAACAACTCCGATTGACCTGAAATTGTGCAGACATATCCAAAATGACACTACGAACCTGTTCCAACTGTCAAAATTCCATTCTGACCCCAAAATCCTAATTTCCATTGCCGATCGGAAATTACCAAAAACTAACTTTCGCCAATTCAAGCCTAATTCTACACCGGTCCTCACAAAAATATTCTGAACACACTCCTAAGTCCAAAATCACCTAACGAAGTTATACGAACTATAAAATCCGTATTCCGAGGTTATTTACCAATAAGTCAACTCTCAGCTGACTTTTCCAACTCTAAGGCTAATTTTTAAAGACTAAGTGAATAAATTCTCATTATAATTATTCCGATTCCGAGCCTACCAACTCTAACACATCAAGAACAATTTTAACCAAGCTATGACGAGGCAATAACAGTAATTATAATGTAAGTTCTACGTAACGACCGACCGGGTCATGTCAATAATTCACTATTAATTATTTTTATTGATTGCAACCGTAGCTTAAAACTACAAAACCTTAGGTGAATAATAATAATCATAAAGTGAATAAACAAACTTTTATTAGTATTTTTTTTAATCAAATACATTAGGCGATGTGCCTAGGGGTAGTTTTTATATATGTATAAAATCAAAAGACAACGTACATTGTCAGGAGGTCTTAAGAGATGGAAGAAATATAATTTGACGATTACATAATTCCTGTTATCAATGTTGAGCAATGATCTCTCCACTGATATCACAAAACGCATACTAAGAAAGCTACGTGAATGAGAAACTAGCCATTGAAGAACATGCATATTTTCGTCCAACTGATTGCATGAATAGCCCATGATAATGATCTGCTTCTTGCACTGCCTAATCTGTGATGAATTAAACATCCATGTGATGATCTTGTGAATCCATTCCTGCTGCCACTCCAGAATGTCCTCCCAAAAGCAACTACCTAAGTACCACTGATTCGAGCTGTTCATAATTTTGTCATGAAGCACTGCCCAGAAATGTTGATTGCCACTGTTTTGGCATTTATTTTTGCATGATTTCCTTATGTATTTTGTTAATGTTGTTGCATAGCATTCCTCCTGGATTGTCCTATTATTATGTCACATTGATATATAAACCCATATTGGATCTACACAGTCCAAAACATATTTCCAAAGTTTCATAGTGGAGTGTCCTGTCCAAAGTTGCTCCACATTGCTTTTTTGTGACCTAGTTCGTGTGCATTCCTTGTGTATTCACCTGTCCTCTTTGTATGGTTTGATCTCTGGGTTGTTGAGTGATTGTGCTGCATAGATTATGCATTTCAACATAGCCAATTTACCCATAGGTTGTTGCCAAAATCAATAGGTCGATTGTCTGTCCCTGAGAAAACATTGGGCACCAGCTTTGCCCCTTCCTGTCCTTAGTCCTATACTTGTGCTCATCCATGATTCCCCTTCATGGAATGAGTACAATGTACTAACACCATCAATTGAAGGTTCTTCATAAAATGAGGCATAATTATAGTAATGTTCCCTGCAAAAAAGAAAACCACGTTAGATAAAACAATCATCTTCACATTCTCTTCCTTTAGGATTTGAACATGAATGATTGTGAATTTTGCTTGGCTTCCTGTATCCTTTGTTGGTTTAATATAATGTTTTGTTCTTTTTTTCAATATGCCACCACATTCCACACACGAGCATATGATTCCAACTCTACACCAGTGTTATGTGTAGTTGAAATAGCATTTTTTGTTGAGGTTTGCGTGTGTTTTCCAAATCTTATCTGAGTGAATTGTTATACAGTTTCCTTCTTGTGACATTAAGGTGCTGCTATATATTTTCCTCTTATCCCTTATCACCTCTTCTGATTCCAGCATTTGCTCTCAACAATAGTTGTATAACATTTCATTTATGCGCAAAAGTGTGATCAATGCCACGATCTTCCTTGCTTTTATGCTTGTTCCTACTTTTGATTCCCTCCCAGTGGAATGAGTACTATGTACTAATACCACCACATGGGATTTCCTCAAAAGATAGGGCATATATACAGTAGCTTTTTCTGCAAAAAAGAAAACATTTATAGTGAAAAATGTGATCAACATACTCTCCTCCCTTAGGATTTGAATATGCCGATCCAACAATTTCTCCTGTTCCTTGCACATCCTTAGAGACTGACCCCTTATTTCTTTGCTATCTTTACCTTCAAATAAGGACATTGTAATTTATCTTCACTAACTAACCTCCTTCCTTGACTATCTAGATGCTAAAATTCCTGACATTTAATATTACCATGATCTGCATAATTGGCAAGATGGTCTGCCAATTTCTTTAAAAATGTGTGACACCACATAGTTGCTCCCTTCTAACAATTGCATGATCTCCTACACCTATTCAGCTATGACCAAGGTGCCTTCCACATTCTCTCCATTATTTTCTTCATGAGCATCGAATCAGTTTGAACACACACTTGAGGGTACTGTTGTATCCTGCAGTATCTCAAAGCTTCTACAGTAGCCATTGTCTATGCTTCAGTGATTGTTGTTTCATAGATTTCCTTCCCTGCTGCAAACACTATATCTCCCTTTTCATTTCTAACAAAGTAGCCAATTGCACTCCTGCTTGGATTCCCCCTAGATGCACCATCGGTGTTGACCTTGAGCCAGCCTTCTCCTGAGAATTCTCAAACTACTTTGTCAACCTTCAATCTAGGGGTATAGTTCTCCATCATTGAAAGTAGATCGTGCCATTTATGAGGGACATCCTGCACTCCTAGTTTCCTTACTCTAACAAGTTCTTGAAGAGTAGATGAAACTTGATATATGACTCTACTAGTTGAAACTGCATCTCTATTTTTCATGTTGTTCCTCCTCTTCCATAATTCCCATAAAATGCATGAGGGCAGTGCTTGCATAATTGTCTTTAGTCTAGGAAACACTTTGGCAGTCCAACATTTAGTTATAGCTTGATGCATAGCCAAACCTTCTAGTGTAATACCTGTCTTTGATAGGAAATAATTCCAAACATTCCTTGCAGTATCAGACATGAAGAACATGTGTTGTAAAGTTTCCTCCTTAGGCTGTGAGCAGCACCAGCATTTAGAGGGCATGAAGTATCTGAATCTCCTCATGAAGTCATCAAGAGGTACTTTTTGCTTTACAAACTTTCCATATGAAAAATGAAAATTTGAATGGTAAAACCTTCACCCAAATCATCTTGTATGCTATCCTTGGATCATCTCTCCTTCTAAGATATTCCCATGTTGTTCTAACACTGAAGAAGCCTCTTATTTCCAACATCCAGTAAGGTATATCAAGTATCTCATATGCAATAGGTGGCTTGATTTTTTCTATGATGTGGAGGACATACTCCTTAGGTAAAACATCCAGAAGCCTATTTACATTACAGCTACCTTCTT
Organism: Nicotiana paniculata; assembly: GCA_005239505.1. Classification (NCBI taxonomy): domain Eukaryota; kingdom Viridiplantae; phylum Streptophyta; class Magnoliopsida; order Solanales; family Solanaceae; genus Nicotiana; species Nicotiana paniculata. Next base: position 24,844 of record ML316817.1, on the reverse strand, counting down.
CAACCACATCATAGACATTATGAATAGTCTCATCAATCCCAAAATCTTGAGGTATAATGAAGTATAATGCCCCTAATCCTATCCAGTTATCATACCAAAAGAGTGCATATCCTATCTTTCGGTGCCACATTACTTGGTGCTCAATTAGATCCCTACACTCTAACATCTTTCTCCATACATGTGATCCTTTCCTCCATGGCATGGTCACATAATTCATTTTCTTGCAATATTTCTGGCTCATAAATGCACTCCACAGACTTGGCTTGGTTCGATAGTTCCACCACAATTTACAAAATAATGCTTTAGCTACATCGTGTAAATATCTAAAGCCAATACCACCTTCTTCACATGGAATACACAAGGTTTTCCATGATTCTCAATGTCTTCTACTGTCTCCTACTGAACTGAACCAGAAGAACTGTGCAAATGTTTTATGCAATTTGTTTATAACATTGTTGGGAGGATTTACTGCTGAGAGTAAATGGATTGGCATACTCTGCAGTACATGAGCAATCAAAACTACTCTTCCACCTATAGAAAGAATCTTCCCCTTCCATGTTTGCAACCTGTCTAACACCTTAGTGATCAAACCTTGATAATAATCCAGTTTTCTCCTCGCATAAAAAACAGGACACCCTAAGTATATGATTGGGAATTCTAGCCTTTTGATACCAGAGCTATTCCAGTTGCTTCACCACTAGAGGATCCTATCATAGAGGAGCAGGACGAGGTGCCCCCAGCTGATCCTGCTCCAGTAGACTTCATGACGGCGCCAGGCTTCCAGGAGGTCATGGGCTGTATGATGAGATTTATGGGTACTATGTCCCAGGCTGGTTTATTTCCAGCAGATCCTGTTGCTTCTCAGGCGGGAGGGGGAGTCCAGACCCCTACTGCCCAGGCTGCAGGCCAGACAGTAGAATTACATCATACCCCAGGTATACTACCCGTGGGTAGGGTCCAGCCTGTAGCAGCAGCACCTGAGCCCAGACCAGTTTCGGACGGTGATCCGCAGAAGTTGTTGGACGGATGGACTCGATTTCACCCTCCAGTCTTTGGGGGTGAGAGAGGCGAGGATGCCCAGGATTTTATTGATAGGTGCAGGGATAGACTGCACAACATGAGAATACTAGAGTCCCATGGAGTGGATCTCACTACCTTCCAGTTGGAGGGCAGAGCTCGTAGGTGGTGGCAGTCCTATAGGCCAGCTCCTCTTGTCACTTGGGAACAGTTCACGCAGATGTTTCTGGATAGATATATCCCACCCTCTGAGAGGGAAGAGCTGCGGTATCAGTTTGAGCAGCTAGAGCAGGGACATATGTCAGTGACAGATTATGAGGCCAGATTTTCAGAGTTGTCTCACCATGCACTCATGATACTACCTACTGATGTCGATAGGGTGCAGAGATTTTTGGCTAGGTTGCATCCAGGTAGTAGGGCCACCATGGCCCGAGAGGTGGATATGGGTACTCATCTCGTGGTAGAGATTGCTCGCAAGACCGAGGGGTATCGGTCGAGGAGCAGAGAGCAGGGGCAGCCGGACAAGAGGGCTAGATTCTCCGAAGATTTCAGAGGTGCCCCAGTTAGGGGCAGAGGTCAGTTTAGCAGTGGTCAGCCCATCAGACCTTCATATTCAGCACCTCCACCAACTCCCCGAGGTATTCCAGTGAGGCCTAATTTCAGCGCTATTCCAGAGCGTTCCAACCATCCTCCAGCCATTCAGAGTTCACCCAGCGGTCATCCTAGTCATCCGAGATCCTCTAGCCCCTACTTTAGTGCTATGCCAGAGGTCTCACATCGCTCTCCGGCCATTCAGGGTCCTTCTTCGGGGCAGCATACTATGGCACCTGGAGGTTGTTATGAGTGTGGGAAGCCAGGTCATATGAGGAGGCATTTTCCCAGGTTTCGGGGCAAGCCAGTGCAGCAGGGTTATCAGCCGATGGGTCCAGCACCAGCAGTCCGACCACCTAGAGGTGGAGGACAGGTCGGCAGGGGCCGTCCTAGAGGTGGAGGCCAGTAAGGAGGAGGTCATTCAGCTCCTGTTCACTCTGGTGGAGCTTAGTCTTCTATTGCTCCAGCTAGATTCTATGCCATTTCGGCCAGATCAGATGTAGTGGCCTTAGACGCCGTGAGCACAGGTATTATCTCAGTATGTGGTAGAGAGGCTTCAGTATTATTTGATCCAGGATCCACCTATTCATATGTTTTAGCATTATTTTCTCATTTTCTAGATGCTCCTCGTGAGTCCTTGGGTTCTCCTATATATGTGTCCACTCCTGTGGGCGATTCTGTGGTGGTAGACCGGATTTATCGGTATTGTGTGATCATATTCTGTGGATTTGAGACTAGAGCGGACCTTTTATTACTCGACATGGTCGATTTTGAGGTTATTCTAGGCATGGATTGGCTATATCCTTATCATGCCATGCTAGATTTCCATGCCAAGACAGTTACTTTAGCCATGCCCGAGTCGCCTAGGCTGGAGTGGAGAGGTTCCTTCGTTAGTGCAGCCAGCCGGGTTATTTCATTCCTGAAGGCTTGACATATGGTCGAGAAGGGTTGTCTGGCCTATCTTGCTTATGTGCGGGACACCACCGCCGAGTCTCCGACGGTTGATTCAGTGCCAGTTGTTCGAGAGTTTTCGGATGTATTTCCCTCTGACCTTCCGGGCATGCCTCCGGATCGTGATATTGATTTCTGCATTGATGTAGCTACAGACACTCAATCTATTTCCATTCCCCCGTACTGTATGGCTTCGAAGAAGTTGAAGGGGAAGCATGAGGAGTTGTTGGCTAAGGGGTTTATCAGACCAAGTGTATCGCCGTGGGTTTCTCCAGTCCTATTTGTGCAGAAGAAGGATGGGTCTATGCGGATGTGTATTGATTACCGCCAATTGAACAAGGTCACCATTAAGAACAAGTATCCTTTGCCGCGCATCGATGATTTGTTTGACCAGCTGCAGGGTGATAGGTGTTTTCTAAGATTTATTTGAGATCGTGATATCATCAGTTGAAGATTCGGGCCTCAGATGTTCTGAAGACTGCTTTTCGTACGAGATATGGCCACTATGAGTTCCTGGTGATGTCCTTTGGCTTGACTAATGCCCCAGTAGCATTCATGGACTTGATGAATAGGGTTTTCAGGCCGTATATTGATTCCTTTGTCATTGTCTTTATTGATGACATCTTGATTTACTCACGTAGCCTGGGGGGCACGAGCAACATTTGAGAGTTGTGCTCCAGACTTTGCGGGAACAGAAGCTATATGCTAAGTTCTCCAAGTGTGAGTTTTGGTTGTATTCCGTAGTATTCTTGGGGCATGTGGTATCCGGAGAGGGTATCAAGGTTGATTCTCAGAAGATCGAGGCAGTTCAGAGTTGGCCGCGTCCTACTTCAGCTACAGAGATCATGAGATTTTTGGGCCTAGCAGGCTATTATCGCTAATTTGTGGAGGGGTTTTCTTCGATTGCATATCCATTGACTAGATTGACTCAGAAGAATGCCCCGTTCTGGTGGTCTGACGAGTGTGAGGTGAGCTTTCAGAATCTCAAGGCGGCATTGACTTCAGCACCAGTTCTGGTATTGCCTTCCAGTTCTGGGATGTACACAGTATATTGTGATGTTTCACGCATTGGATTGGGGTGTGTCTTGATGCAGGAAGGGAGAGTTATTGCTTATGCTTAGTGCCAGCTGAAGGTTCATGAGAAGAATTACCTTGTGCACGATTTGGAGTTGGCGGCGATTGTTCATGCTCTTAAGATTTGGAGGCACTACTTGTATGGGGTGTCCTGTGAGGTTTATACAGACCACCGTAGCTTGCAGCACTTGTTCAATCAGAGGGATCTTAATTTGAGGCAGCGCAGATGGCTTGAGTTGTTGAAGGATTATGATATCACCATTCTTTATCATCCGAGCAAGGAAAATGTGGTAGCATTCACCTTGAGCAGGAAGGCAGAGAGTATGGGTAGTTTGGCTTATATTGCAGCAGAGGAGAGACCTCTAGACTTGGACATTCATTCCTTGGCTAATCGCCTGGTGAGGTTAGACCTTTCAGAGCCTCGCCGAGTCTTAGCACATGTGGTTGCTCAGTCTTCGTTATTGGGAGAGATTAAGGCTCTGCAGTTTGATGATCCGTACTTGGCAGAGATACTGGAGACAGTGGTTCAGGGTGGTGCCAAGGAGGTTACTATTGGCGATGATGGTGTTCTGAGACTTTACATCCGTTTATGTGTTCCTAATGTCGATGGCCTAAGAGGGAGGATTCTAGAGGAGGCACAGAGTTCTCGGTATTCTGTTCATCCTGGTGCTACGAAGATGTATCGTGATTTGAAGCAGCATTACTGGTGGAGGCGGATGCAGAGGGACATTGTGGAGTATGTGGCTAGGTGTCTTAATTGTGAGTAGGTGATGTATGAGCACCAGAGGCCAGGAGGCCTACTTCACCAGATGCCCATTCCTGAGTGGAAATGGGAGCGCATCACTACGAACTTCGTGGTTGGGTTGCCTCGGACTTCGTGGAAGGTTGACGCAGTTTGGGTCATTGAGGATAGGTTGACCAAATCGACGCATTTCATTCCAGTGGCTACTACATACATTTCTGAGAGGTTAGCCCAGATCCACATTCGGGAGATAGTCCGGTTGCACGGCGTGCCGGTGTCCATTATATCAGATCGAGGTCCTCAGTTCACCTCGCACTTCTGGAGAGCATTGCATATTGAGATGGGTACCCAAATAGATCTCAGCACCGCATTTCACCCTCAGACTGATGGTCAGTCAGAGCGTACAGTCCAGATATTGAAGGACATGCTCAGGGCATGTGTGATTGACTTCGGAGGTCAGTGGGACCAGTTATTGCCTTTGGCCGAGTTTGCTTACAATAATAGTTATCAGTCTAGCATCGAGATGGACCCATTTGAGGCTTTGTATGGTCGACGATGTCGTTCTCCTATCGGATGGTTTGAGCCTGGCGAGGCTAAGTTATATTGCACCGACCTGGTGAGGGATGCTTTGGAGAGGGTGAAAATTGATTCAGGAGAGGCTCCGCACATCACAGTCCAGACAGAAGAGTTACGCGGATCAGAGGCTGCGTGATGTATCATTTATGGAGGGAGACAAGGTTCTGTTGAAGGTCTCACTGATGAAGGGTATTATGAGGTTCGGGAAGAAGGGCAAGTTGAGCCCGAGGTTTATAGGTCCCTTCGAGGTGTTGAGGCGTGTTGGGGAGGTTGCTTATGATCTTGCTTTACCTTCCAGTTTATCACGAGTTCATCCTGTCTTTCATGTATGCATGCTCCGGCGGTACCATGCCGCCTTCTCTCACGTGGTTGATTTCAGCACTATTCAGTTGGATAAGAGGTTGGGCTATGAAGAGGATCCAGTTGCTATTATTGATAGACATGATTACCAGTTGAGGTCCAAGAGAGGTTAAGGTCCAATGGAGGGGCCAACCAGTCGAGGAAGCGACCTGGGAGTCCGAGGAGGACATGCGAAGCAGATATCCGCACTTATTCAACACTTTAGGTATGATTCTAGACCCGTTCGAGGACGAACATTTGTTTAAGAGGTGGAGAATGTAATGACCCGACCGGTCGTTTTGTGTTATCAGACCCCGTTCCCTTAAATGAAACTTCCCATAGCGGCTTATTGTGATTTATGACTTGTGGGGGCGGGTGGTCCGGGATTCGGAAGAGTTTAGAGCAGTAAAGGAACACTTAGTTCCTTAAGGTTGGCCTTTTTGGCCAAGTTTGACTTCGGTCAACATTTTGAGTAAACGACCTCGGAATCGAGTTTCGACAGTTCTGTTAGCTTCGTATGATGATTTCGGACTTGGGCGTATGTTCGGAATGGGTTTTGGATGACCTGGGAGCGTTTTGGCGCCCAATATCAAAATAAGAGTTTCCTTAAGTTCATATTGTGGTTTGGGACGTGTTCTTGTGTTATCAAGGTCCGAACAGAATTTTGAGACCTGGAATAGCTCTGTTATGTCATTTATGACTTGCCTGCAAAATTTGGTGTCATTCCGAGTAGTATAGATCGGTTCGGCGCATTTATATCGAATTCAAGAACTTGAAGTTCTTAAGTTTTGATTCTAGGGGTTTTGAGGTGTGATTTTGAGTTTTGCATTGTTTTAAGTGTTTCGAAGGCTCGAGCGAGTCTGTATTATGATTTGGGACTTGTTGGTATATTTGGACGGGGGATCGGGTGGGCCCGGTTGCCTCTCGGGCACCAAACAAGGCCAAAAACCAGCTGAAATAGTTGTTGGTGCACTTGATCTGGTGTGACCGCAGGTGCGGTTGCCCAGTTGCAGGTGCGGGACCGCTCCTGTGGTCCCATCCTCATAGGTGTGATCCCTAGGTGGGCTGCCCAGTTCTTGCAGGTACGGGCCCTTTTCCCGCAGGTGCGGAGCCGTAGGTGCGGAATCCTGCCAGCAGGTGCGATCCCAGGCCCTTGTCCCATTTTCCGCAGGTGCGAGCTATTGCTCGCAGGTGNAGAGCTTGGGAAAGAGCCAATCCACCTAGCTACTGATAAGGTAAGTAAATTCTACCCTAGTATTAGTTTAATACATGAATTACTAGTTAAATTAACTACTTAATTAGTGAAAATCAAAGAATTGGGTAGTAACCTAGGGCTTTCGAGAATTTAGAGAAATTCCCGTGAATTGGCTATGAAAGCACACAAAAATCATATATTAACGATCTTTAGGTTATGGGTGAGTGTTTCCTTCAAGAATTTTCGGAATCCGAGCGTGCGGGCCCGAGGGTGGATTTTGGAATTTCTTTAAGAATGATGAATTGACTAAATAAGTAGGAGAATTCCATGCTTTGAGTATANGGGGGTGGATTTTGGGATTTCTTCAAGAATGATGAATTGACTAAATAAGTAGGAGAATTCCATGCTTTGAGTATAATTTGATATATTTACATAACGTTTGATTAGTTTCGAGTCCTTGAGAGACGAGTTTGGAGTTTTGGGCGCGTTCTTGGTCCGAGAAGTAGATTCGACACGAGGTGAGTCTCCTTTCTAACCTCGTAAGAGGGAATTGTCCCCATAGGTGATTGAAATGCTATGTGTGATATTTGTGGGGGATACGTACGTACAAAGTGACGAGAGTCCGTACGTAGAGACTATTATTATTATGTCCGGGTAGTTAGGCCCACATCATGCCTTGTGTTCTTCCTCGTAATGAATTATATGTTATGAATTCATGTGATATGTAGCATTTGTTTCCTGAGATTTATGGAATTTGATAATTTGAAGGAGTTGATTATGGAAAGTAATTTTAAAAGAATATTGTGTGTGCATGTGACCGCTTCGCAATTTACATTCCGCAAGCGGAGTGTGATTTCCCCCACTCTCATGGGAGCGGGCTGTACGCCACGGAGGATTGAAAGATGCACTTATGGTTCGGGCCGTTCGACCCTTGGCAGTGCATAGATATGATTATTTTATGGCAAAGATGCACTTATGGTTCGGGCCGTTCGACCCTCGGCAGTGCACAAACATGATTATTTTTATGGCTCAAGCCGGTTTTCCTTATCCCGTATGCGCATGATAAATTGTTACTGAATTTATGGATATTGGTTTGACAGATATTTGGGGGAATATGAAGTAGTAATCGTTTATTTACTTCCAGTATTTACTTGGATTTCAGTGCCTTATATATTTGCTGCCTTACTACCTTTACATGCCTACCGTTTTCATCATATTCTGTTAAATTATATTGTTGGACCTTACTGAGTGTCAAGTCGACCTCTCGTCACTACTTCTTCGAGATTAGACGGGACACTCACTAGGTACATATTTATTTATGTACTCATGCTACGCTTATGTACTTAATTGTACAGGTTCTGAGGCTGGTGCATCTGGTTACCAGACCGGAGCTCGATTCTGATTATAGTTGGACCTGACTTCACGGTGAGCTGCTTCTCCTGACGATCCTCGGCAGCACCATGGAGTTCCTTTTGCTTATTTCCCGTCTATTTATTTCAGACAGTGGGACTGTATATTATATCTTTTGTATATTCTGTTAATATGCCCGTAGGACTTGTGACACTAGTTCCTGGCACTCGTGGTAGTTATTATGAATACGGGTTTGTATATATATTGGCTCTCGCCTCCTTATGACTGATTTTGATTAAAACTGGCTAATTACCCTTTCCGATTTATGTTTTAAGCTTTAAAACTTGGTATATGTTGAAATGTTTAATCAAATAAGAAATAACCCTTAGTAAATTGAGTGTTGGCTTGCCCGAACCCGCTCTTGGGCGCCATCACGACCTGAGTTAGAATTTTGAGTCGTGACACTGCCAGTCACCCTGAGACCACATAGGGAGCTTTATTTACTCTCTATCCTCCCTAATTTTGATTTTTCTAAGCATTGAGGACAATGCTTGTTTTTATTCAGGGGGTGGTCTATTTTGGTTTGAATTGATGACATTGGCCTGTAATAACTTTAATACTCTTTTTTTATTTTATCTTTATTTTCTCTTTCATTATGTATATACTCCTATCTATCTTTTGATGTATATATTATATTCCCCTCGGTTTGTATATTCATTTGCCTTACTTTCAGCAGTTTATTTCATAGATCCTTTATTTTGTTTTCTAAATATTCTAGCTTCTTATTTACTTTAATAGCTTCTTTTTGACTTGGTCGCTTCTTTTTATGTTTAAGTGAACAATAAGCCTTTGATTTTCTTAATGACACGGTTCTTTCCAAAGGTGGGTTTTGTGTGAACCGGGTGGCTCTTCCCAACTGGATGGCGTGACAACCTTCTTAAGGGATTGAGTCCGTTTTTATGTTTAGGTAGAAACAGTAGTGTTAATGAATTAAAAAAAGGGTCAAGCATGTTTCACTTGGTACCAACACACTTAACTACACGCTTATGGTTAAAAACAAGTTTTTGGAAAGAAATGGCTCTAGTTAGTGACCTTGTGACTCTTGTGTTGACTTAGACAATCATCAGGTAGTTTAGTTGAACCATTAGCGATTTTCAATCTTGAATGCGGTTGTTGTGGGACCTCGACTCTATTCTCTTTAACAATACGGTTGTGTGAGAGGTCGGATATTTTGTTACAAGTCCAAGTACCCGTGCGAATAGTCTAGAACTTTCCCCCCAATGTGTGTCTAGGCAAAATTCTAAGTTTTCTTGGCTTGAGAAGTGAATGTAGGCTCTCCTTGACCCGTTTTGAAACCTTCCATGACCCACCAATGATGTTATCCTTAATCAATCCTTTTGATAACCACGTTACAAGCCTTTACCCGTTTTATAATGACCCTCTCTTGGCACCCGAGCTTTCCTTAGCAATCATGAGAAACAAATAGCGAAAACATAAGTTTGGGGAGATATGAGGAGTTTGAAAGTTGTATCAAGGCACAGAAAGAGAAAAGAACTTAAGAAAAGAAAATACAAAGAAAAAGAAAGAAAGAACAAAAGAAAAACACAAAAATAAAGTGAATAATGTGAAGGGTTGAAAGGATTCAAAAGAAAGAAAAAGTGCAAATCATGGAGAAAAAAGAAGGAGAATATGAATAGCATGACCAATAAAGAGTGATGTCAAGTCTCTCTAGTTACCTAAGGAAAAGAAAATAACTCAAAGAGTCGGCAAAGTATAAGCCAAATAGGGAAAATGGAGAGCTAAGGGAAAGATGAACTTGATCCATTCCAACATTTCCCTCCTAGTCCAAAAGCCTTCATTACATGCCGAAAAAATCCTACGGGATTTCAAGCCTAGTAAGCTTACATTAGTGGTGATCTACATGAGGGAAAAACAAATGGTACTTAGAGTCGGGCTTGTGACAGTCTATTGAGAGTGATTAGCGAACCTTTCTCGAATCATTGCATTGTGTGCTTCATTCTTGAGTGAGATGAGCTTACAGAGAGTGTAGGAGGAGGAGTTTGGGATCCACAATGACCTACATGAAAGTGCGAACTTCCTTGATGAGTAAAGTCAATTCTTGATTCTTAAGTGTCACATTAGAGCTATTTGTGCTTTAACATTCAAAACATAGGCTTGTTGATTATTCATGAGTGTGTGGGTAATTGTTGGTCCCAATATATGTGTGTTTGATTTACCTTAGGCCAGCTGAAATATCTCTTTCCATGTGGAGGTGGGAATTACCTTATTTTCTTGAGGATAAGCAAAACTTAAGTTTGGGGGAGTTGATACGTAGGAATATTGACTAATTATTTTCTCTCTATTACTTTCGTTCTAGCGCAAAAATGCTTAAAGGTATTTCCGAAAAATAATGAAATGTGCTTTCTTGCAGGAATATTGGGAAATGAGCCAAAGAAATGAAAAGCAACTCAATAAGGAGTATTTTTGGACAAGGACTAAAACACAACAAAAAGAGTAAAGTGCGGATCGCACAATATGGAGTGTGACCGCAGACAATGAAGGACCTCTGACAGAATTCTTGTGCAAAGTGCGGACCGCACAATTATTGTGCGGCCGCAGAAGGTGAGGTTTAGAGAGATGGTGTTTTGGGTCCATGAAGAAGTGCGGACCGCACTATTATTGTGTGGTCGCTGAGTTCAAAAGTTCGGCCACACTCAGAGATGTGCGGTCCGCAAAAGTCTCTCATGTCAAGTCCAAGATCAAGAGTACGGTCGCACTCAAAAATGTACGATCCACAGAATCTGAAGATGTGCGGCCGCAACCCAAAATTGTGCGGCCGCAGAAGACCATCTTGTCAAGCCAACTTCAAAGTAAGGGCCGCACACATAATTGTGCGGCCGCAGAACCTTCGCAGAGGTAATTTTGTCTGATAATTTTAGCTTGGTATAAATAGATCTTTTTATAAATTTTAGGTTAAATTTGAGCTGCAGAAAATAGATAGTCGTTTTTCCTATACTGTTTTGGGTAACTTTATAATAGTTTATCATTTTAACATTAGATCTTCTTCAATCTATCATCTATTATGAGTTTAATCTTATTTTCTTCTTTAGTTTCTTCAATTTTATCTATGAGTAGCTAATTTCTTAGCTAGGATTGTGACCCAACCCTAGTGTGATGCCTAATAGGTGTTTAATTTAGGGCTTGTTTGTGATTGAGTAAGTGATATTTAGCCTAGTTTTTGCTTCAATTTTTTTTTGGTTAAAATAAAAATTTTATTTCACTAAGTAAGAAATTTTCATACAGCTAACTCATTTGGACTCATGAGTTAGACTCTCAGAATATTCAAACATTGCTATAGCTCCCTAGACTGGATACCAATTTAACCTATCTAGTATACTCTTCCATTTACAATTGTTTTGTCCTCTAATATGTAACTATATAACTATTTCTTTTGTTCTCTGCCTGGCTTCTTGCTTCTTCTACTGAAATCTTCTAGCATTCCTTTCTGCCATATGTGGTATACTGTTGCCGCAAAGAGGAAGCCTAAGATGTGTGTCCATGGTCGATTAGTGATTCTGCTTTCCACCCAGTGCACTTCTTCCTTCCATTTACCTATATTTCTCTGTATGCCTAGCCAGCACAGTATAGAACTCCATATCTGATGTGAATAAGAGTATTCAAACAACATATGCTCCAATGTTTCATCTCTGTCAGTTGCACATAACACACATCCTTTGTCAACCTGAATTCCCCATCTTTCTAGTCTATCAATAGTAGATAGTATGTATTGTACTGCTAACCAGAAAATGAACTGATGCTTGGGAATAACATTTTGAACCAACACTACTTGCTTCCACTCCACTTTCTGAAACTGTGGTGTAAAGAACTTTTATGCTTTTTTAATGCTGAACTTTCCTTGTAATTCAAAGCTTCTTAATAGTGTTACATGACCCCCATAATTCTCTAACCAACTTCCTGCCTCAAATATTTTCCTAACTAGCCAACTGGCTTGCTTAGGAATAGGATAGTCTGATATATTACTCTGCTTTATGTAAAAGCAATGAATCTATTTCACCCATAGGCTATCTTTTTCTGATTGATAGCCCACAAGAGCTTACAAATAGCTGATTTATTCCATCTGTAGAAGTCTAGTATATTTAAACCTCCAGCTTCTCTAGGCATGCACAATTTCTCCCAAGCAACTAGAGCTTTCCTAGACACCTCGTTTGTACATGTCCATAGGAATGTTCTGCATATATTAGTTACCATATGCATAATCTTCTTTGGCAGAAGGAAAATTTGGGCCCAATATGTCTGCATCTCGAATATGACACTTTTGATCAGTTGAAGCCTTCTACTGTATGATAACAATTTGGTTGACCAACATCTAATTCTTGCAATCATTTTTTCTAATAGAGGCAAACACTGATGAATTGTAAGTTTCCTTGAAGATAAAGGGACACCTAGGTATCTGAATGGTATCTCCCCAACAGAAAAGCCCATCTCTTGTATAATCTGATTCTTAAATTCATTAGACACCCCTGTTACATAGAGTGAACTTTTCTCCATATTGGCTTTAGGTCCAGATACTTCAGAAAAATGGTTGAATGTTTGCATCATCAACTAAATTGATATTCTGTCTGCCCTGCAACACAACAACAAGTCATCTGCAAAACATATGTGAACTAGATCCAATTTAGAATATCTGGGGTGATAGTTGAAGTCAAGATTAGCTTTCAAGTTCCTAAAGGATCTATTCAAATACTCCATTGCCAATACAACCAGATAGGGTGATATTGGGCCCCCTGCCTGAGCCCTTTTTTTGCTTGAAATCTTGTGGTCAATCCCCCATTAATCAACAGTGCATAACTGACAGTTGAAACACAAGTCATTATCCAGTTGACCATCTCTATAAGAAATCCAAATTCAAGCAACATCATCTGTAGGAAACTCCACTCCACTGAATCATAGACTTTCCTTATGTCAATTTTGACCACACATCTAGGTGACACCCCTTTCCTAGAGTATCTTTTAACCAATTCATGGGCTACTATTACATTGTCCAATATGCTCATTCCCTCAATGAAAGCTGACTGGGAAGGACCTACAAGCATATCCATTACTGTCTTCAACCTTTCAGTTAAGATTTTAGCAATAGTATTGTATATAGTTTAACAACAAGCTATTGGTCTAAGATCCTTAACCATAGTAGGAGCTGGAACTTTAGGGACTAGAGTTATAGTAGTATAGTTGATATCTTTCAGGAGCTGGCCATTCTCAAAGAACTGCATAATTGCTTCTAGTATATCTTCTTTAATAGTATTCCAGTTTGCTTTAAAGAACTCAACTAGAAAGCCATCTATCCCTGGAGCTTTATCATTTGGAAGATTCTTAACAAACTGAATCACCTCCTCTCTAGTAAAGGTTTGATCAGATCTTTCTGTTGTTCAACAGATAAGCGTGGACCATTTCTTGCAACAGATATGTCAATACAAGGTAACTCCTCAGCAGATGTACCTAATAACTTCTTGATGAAGGTAAGGAATTCTTGCTGAATTAACTTTGGATCAGTGACTAATATTCCTTGTTCATTCTGAATAGAAGAGATTCTATTCCTTGCATGTCTGGCTTTCATGTGAGCATGAAAGAATTTGGTATTAGAGTCTCCTGAGAAAATCCATGTAGCTCTGGATTTATGTCTAATGACTTTCATGTACATCACCCCATTCCATCACTATCAATGTCTCTTTCTCCTCATTTATATGTCTTCTATTAAATAAATCTTTTGCCAACTTGTCTTGAATCTCCCCCAATTTTTGCTTCAAATTCATTAACCTACTTTCGAATGAGGAATATTATTTGTTAATTGCTTCGCCTCTTCTTCCACCAGTTTCAACTTCTGCCATACTCCATACATACAATGCCCATTAATATTCTGCTGCCACATATTCTGAATAATTGTCTTAAAAACATCTGGTTGTAACATGACATTAAGAAGTCTGAATGGTCTCCTTAGGTATTGTTTAGCAATCACAATGTTGATTACAATGGGAGAATGATCTGAACACTTAGGGTTCAGATAGCTAGCTTCAATACTACTATAAGTTTGTAGCCACTCTGCATTACAAAATACCCAATCAATGTGACTTATATCCTTTCATTATTATCTCTTTTGTTGCACCAAGAGAACTGCCACCCTTTCCTAGTCACTTGTCCCACTCCCAAATCTATAATACAAGTCTGAAAGTCAACAGTTTCAGCAGGATGGACTGGTACTCCATTAATTCTATCATCACTAAACAGAATGGTGTTGAAGTCTCCCAATAGGATCCAGGGTCCATTAATAGATCCTTTAATGTACCTTAATTAATCCCACAATGGTTTTCTCCCTGCAATAGTATTATATCCATACACATATGTCAATTCAAAATTAAACTGAGATTGATTATCCTCAATAAAACACTGAATCAATTGTGCAGTACTATATATAATAGTCACATCAACTGAAATTCTCCTCCATCCAACCCATATCCTTCCATTAGGGGCATGAGTATAATTTGTATAGAACTCCTATTAATTTCCAAACTTTCTAATAACTTTTGTAGCTTTGTGTTGTTTAACTCTAGTCTCAAGGCAACCAATCAAGTCTATCTTCTTATTAAGCAAAAATTCCTTGAATCTTTTTGCTTGTGGGACTTATTTAGCCCTCTTATATTCCAAAAGAAAAATATCAGGGGGGTTATTTTTTGGCAAGTCTCTGACTTACTCTCTTTTCAACTACTTCTTCATATCTTCTCAAGGCTGAATACTGGTTTGTCCCCATAGAGTCCTCTGAGTCACTTTCCAGTTCTTCCTCCTGGTGATTTTGTATTTCATGTTGATTCCCCTGCTCTTTTCCTTGAAACACTACTGCTTGCTTCCTACTTCTTTGCAATTGCACTTTGGTAGGGGCACTATGTTTTTCCTCATCTTTTGTAGGTTCTTGTTGTTTAGCATTTGGCAGTGGGTTGTCCTGTTTAACCTTCCATTCCTTCTTCTCTTGTATTGGCTTCTGCTTCCCTCTTTTTTGGCCTTTTGGTTGTAGTTTATGTTCTTCCTGATCCTCTTTTCCACATATTTTAGTGAGATTCCCAAATTGAGCACAATTTTGATAGAACTTAGGCCTCCACTCATAATCAATATCCTGCTCCCATATGGTTCCATCAGATTTTCCAATAGTTATCATCTCTGGTAGTTGCTAGGTTATGTCCATATCAATGAGAAGTCTGGAAAAAGATATCCTATCCCTCGTTGCTGTCAATTTATTAGTACATATTGGTTGACCTAGATAACTTTCAAGTCTACCCAAATTCTCCTCAGTCCAGCATTGTAGAGGTAGCTTAGAAAATGATACCCATAGTGGAACAAATCTTAGAGGTTCCTTGTTCAGTTTGAAATCAGGTACCCATTCCTTTAGGATCATCGGCCTACTATTGAAAGTGTAAGGTCCATTCTGAAGCAATATGTTCTTATCATCCACCGATTCAAATTTGAAAATGAAATATCCATCATCATGAAAGAATACTCTGAGAGTTGACACAAATTTCCACACTCCATAGAAAAACTATAACATCTCCTTGAAACTAGGCATACCTCCTAATACATAGCCAAATAAAGCATTTCTCCATTGCCTACTCTGTTCCTCCATCTCGATCTCATTTAATTGCACAACTTTAACTTTATTTTTTATGAATGGAGGGAAACATTTCAATTGCATACCTAGATGTTGAGCTCGATTGTTTTTAACCACATCCGTCATAGTAGGACCTTCAGTTCCAGAGTTTACCTTGATTGGACTTGGCACAACTTGTTCCTTAGGGAAATTCAGCCTTCACACAGCAGAACTAGTTGGTTCCTCCTTCTATATTGTCACCGGCGACTTTGTTTCCTGTTTCATGCAGCTTGATCCTTCTCCAGTCGCTACCTAATTTCTCAATTTCAATGGCGTCATAGCTTGAGGAACCCCTGACTGTGGAGTAATAACCCTCATATCACCATCTACCTTCTTCATAGTGGTCGGAGCTTGTCTTGCCTGCCGTTTCCGGCGCGGCATCGCTGTTAGTACATGTTAGCAAACCTCTGCTTAACTTGCGCATTCAAAGCAAATTTAACCGCCCTTATTGCTTGAGCTTTTAATCAAACTTCTCTTCTTGCTTCAATTTTAGATTCAATGGTTGCAAACATTGATTCAAGCCTAATTGACCTAGTCTCTACTTGAGAAAGAGGGACTAGGTCTAGGAAAAATAGGCTAACAAGGAATTGGGGTGAACTCAAAAAATTAATAGTCTCAATTAAAGGGTCGAATCTAGAGATAGTAAGACCCGACTTGAGCATGTATCACTTATTTTGTGAACTATTCATTTGGTCTTGAGAAAGCTAAATTAGGCAAAACCACTCTAACTACCGAGAGATATCGGGTGGGTAATTGTGTGTGATTTCTATATTACGCCCCGATCAGCCAAACCTGTCCTAAAGACCACAATCCGTTAAATACCACCTAGATGGAAATCACGGCCCTAGAACATTTATAAACTTGAAAATAACAACACCAAAAATATCCTTCTATAGTTTTTCATTTACAAACATTAGTATAAATTTTAAAAGTAGAAAGAAACAACCAAATATGTGAAAGTGCATTTTGGGCACGTCATACACTTAGTCTAGATATATACCTAATCCAATATAAGGTCTCTGAGGAATCGACCCCGAATCTAGTTGAGTAATTATAATTGCATTGACCGCTTCACAATCCCAATTAGTGGTGTGAATTTGGGTGACATCACATTTCCACTTCCTTCCCTCTCTATGTTCTATTATTTATTCTGTATTTTTAGCTTTTTTCCTTTTTTGCGCATTTTTTCTCTTTTCTTTTCCTCTTTTTCTGTTTACATGTAATTCTCTGTCTTCTTCCTCCTCCTGCAATCTTCCACCTCATCCTTTCCATTCTTCTCTTATCATCACAGCAAATATATTCTCTACTTCAAAAAAAGATCCAAATATTTGTTCATTTTCCTTAATGACTCCTCATAGGATCATACAATTTTATTACTCCACACCCTTTTTATAAATTAAAGAGTAGAAAAAAATTAAAACTTCATGCAGAGCACCATCCTCACGCTTCACAAATACAACTTCAGCGGAAATACTCCGAGCTTTTAATTTTTGGTTTATTAAGTTCCTTGGAGAAATAAGAATTCTTAATTTGTTAGATCTTTTAACAATTACTGTTGACAAAAAAAGGGTCAAATCCACATACGTATTTTTACTTTTTTTTTGTCATGACTAATAAGGTTGTAAAATGCGAATTGTTTCATCCAATTCCACTTTATTTTAAAAAAAAATTATTAATATAATATTTACTCACTGTAAAATAAATTACGGAGTGTAATACATATCATCAAAAAGCTTTATAGATGAATGTAATCAAGATTTTGATTTTTCAACTTACCTGTGGTAGTTACGCTCCTCTTGCAATGATCAGTCTGGAACTATATTCACGAAAAAACTTCTTCATTTACTGACCTTCAGAACATGTGATCTTTTTTGTAACTTATATAAATACCCTTTTTAAATTGATAGATTGCAATAAGTTCTTACAACTGTTAAAAATTCATTACCTTTCTCTATTACAACGACATAATAAATATATATATATATATATATATATATATATAGAGAGAGAGAGAGAGATTTTCCTCAACAAATAGCTTTTTAAAAGAAAAATAAATTGACTTTCAATACTTACATGATGAAAATTAGGGACCAGTTAAGAAAATGAAGAAGTTTTTACAAGATGTAAATAGATTTTGGTGTAGTCATCATTCCGAGATACTAACACGAAATTTGTTTTGAAGGAAGAAATTTGATGATACCTAGCCGTTGTAAACTTGATAAACCAAAACTTACTAGATTCAAACCCAAGATACATGACTAAATCAACATGTGGGTATGTTTTTTGTTAATGCTACTGCTAGAATTAGATCTAACTAATGAAATAGGACAAAACTGAGAGAGTTAAGTCATAAAACCTCATAATGCTGAAAAGATACAATTTAGTGACTAAAAAATGAATGAAAGATACAATTTATAACACATTGAACAAATGGGGATTATGGATTTTAAAAGTCACAACCTAAGAAGTAATTTATAACACATTAAATAAAAACAATTGGGGGTTATGGACTTGAAAAGTCACAACCTTCAATAAAGAGGTGTGTGATATGAATGTAGACTTTTAAAATAAGATAAATAGTTTGAAAAGGGGAAAAATCAAAAACAAGATAAATAGAATTCCTACGTTATGAGATATGCCATATCATCTTTTCGCTTCCCTCTTTTATATATATATATATATATATATATATATGTTTCACGAGGAGGAAAGATCAAATTTAACAAATTAATTTATCATGTTATATGGTTGATGTTTTTGTTTTTTGGCCTAAGGTAATTTACGTATATGATTTGCTTCCCGAGACCAAACTTCCTTAATTAGTCTATCGGGAACGCAAAAATCGATCGGATTGATACTATGCTACTTCTAAATGTACTTATTTTTCTCAATGCAGAGTACTTAGTCTATTGACTGTCCTTTCTCAGTTTGTTGTTTTCGATATAAGAATGATTTCGTTTGATATGAGTTTATGGCAGGCGATGTCAGGATTTATTATAAATTTAGAATTTTAATTATTTTAAATTACTGAACACTAAATTAGTTATTTATTGAGAATAATTACAAATTTTAAAACTTGAAGTTACTAGTTCAATGGAACCCATATGCTACACACTAGCTCTCCATTTATTTATGGCGTAGTATAAATAGTGTTAAAACCAAAAAAAATTTCAAGGATGTTCAATCTTAAAAGAAGTAAAATGAGTTACGAAAGATGATTAATTAACGATTCTTTTAAGACATGGAGGTTCGCCCTGCGTATAAGTTATTCAAAGAATTCCATGTGAATATTACAGAGAGTACCATATAATGGAAGTCTTGAAATTCAAAACTGTATTGACATCTAATGTGAAAATGTCTCACATGTTTCGTTCATCATGGCGAGTGCGCGAACTCAATAAATACAGCCACCGTGATCAGCGCTCATCGTTCCCACAACATTAAATTAAACATTGAATTAAACGACGCAGAGTACGTCTTGGAGTCTTTCAGTCTTCACGTGTAGGGATGGTAGTAAAGAAATCTTCTTTTATTTTTATTTTTAAGTAACTCGCTTACGTTTAAACTTTTTGAGTTATGATTCATTTGTAGATTGGAATCAACAAATGGAATTCAAAATGACTCATCAAATTCTATTAGATCAAAATGAATCAAAACAGTGCAACCCCATAGTGGATTAAAATGCAACCCAAAATAAAACACGTTGAACGAATTTGAAAATTGAGAGTTATGTAAATTTTAAGATATTAAGCTAATAATCAAATACAAACACATCACTTTTCATATTTTACTTCCAAAAAGCAACATAAAAAGAATGAAGTTTGGATCATGCAGTTGGGCGAGGTTGGGTTGTTACCCGATAGTTGCCTTAATTATCTTCACTTACTTCATTTTATCCCAATCAAACTTTGGGCGAGTTTTATGATATGACCCACCCTTCTAGACGTGTTTGTGATCTCAACTACTGCTTGTAGCTTAGGCCTATGTTTATCAACGAAGTTCCTTTTTAATGTATATAGATAGTAATATATAAAAATTGTTTTCATTTACATATACTGATTTTAAGTTTTGAATCTATAAGTGACGTGATTTCCTTCTAGACGTGTTTGTGACCTCAACTAATGCTTTTAGCTTAGGCCTACGTTTATCAACGAAGTTCCTTTTTAATGTATATAGATAGAAATATATAAAAATTGTTTTCATTTACACATACTGATTTTAAGTTTTGAATCTATAAGTTGACGTGATTTTGGAGAGATTGCAACGACCCGATCGGTCGTTTTGAGCATATGTCTTCCGTTCAACTATTTGATGCCTTGAGCAGCATCGTACGTTGTATTATGACTTGTGTGAGTCATTGGTTTTTGTTTTCAGGTTATTCAGAATCGATTTGGAAGAATGAATTTCATGATTGAAGCTTTAAGTTGGAAGAGTTGAGCAAGTTTGACTTTTTAGTATTTGACTTCGGATTGGAGTTTTGATGGTCTTGTTAGGTCTGGATGGTGATTTTGGACTCGGACGTTTGCTCGAATTTTGCATTTGGGTATTTCTAGAAGGTTTCGGTGCTAATCGGCGAAAGTTGGAAATTTAAAATTTTGGAAAGTTCATAAGTTTGACCAAGAGTTGATTTTGATGATATCGGGATCAGATTATGATTCCGGGGATTGTAATAGCTTCGTTATGTCATTAGGGACTTGTTTGCAATATTTGAGTTCATTCCGAGTTGATTTGATAAGGTTTGACACAAGTTTTGGAAGTTGAAAGATTCAAAGTTCATTAAGTTCTGTTTGAGGTGTGATTCGTCGTTTCAATGTTGTTATGTGTGATTTGAGTCCTCGAGTAGGTCCGTGTTATGTTATAAGACTTGTTGGTATATTTGCACCGGGTCCTGAGTGGCTTGGATGAGTTTCAGACGAGGTTCGGATAATTTTGTCTCATGTTGCATTGCTGAAGGAGTGTTGGTTCTGGTGTTTCCGCATCCGCGGAAGAATAGAGGCAGATGCGAGTCTGCATATGCGGACAATTGGTTGCAGAAGCGAAAGAAGGCTTGGCTGGGGGATGATTGCAGATGCGGAGGAAGAGGCGCACCTGCGTGTGCACAGAATCAAAAACTGTGACAGCAGAAGCGGGTAGGTGCACAAAAGCGTGTTTTGTCTCGCACCTAAACTTGCAAAGAAACGATGCCTGTTGCGCAGGTACGGAAGAGCAAACCTCAGTGTTTTCTGCAGAAGCAGGAATCTTGACGCAAAAGCGACGCCGCAGAAGCGGCCCTTTGTTCGCAAATGCAAAAATTGCCGGGCAGACATTATAAATCGAGGGCTTGGTCATTTTATTCATATTTGGAGCTATGGAGCTCAGATTGAGACGATTTTTGAAGCGATTTCATCATATGAATTGGGGTAAGTGTTATCTACTCGGTTTTGATTGTATTTCATGTATCTATCTTCGTTTTTGGTAATTGGATTGTGAATTTTAAAGAGAAAATTCGGGATTTTGTCTAAAGTTTCATAGAGTAAATTTTTGAGTTTTGAACATTGATTCGGAGTCGGATTTGAGTGAAACTATTACGGTTGGACTCGTAATTGAATGGGTTATCATATTTTGTCAGTTTTATCAGGTTCCGAGGTGCGGTCCCGAGTTTGACTTATTGATTGACTTTGGGCTTTTGATAAAAGATTCGACCTTTATCATTTGGAATTGTTTCCTTAGGCTTTATTGATGTATTTGAGTTTCTTTTGGCTAGTTTCGAGTCGTTTGGAACTCGGTACACGCGAGATGGCATTTTTGGGGTATTGTTTGGCTTGCTCGGTATTGGATTTGGCTCGTTCGAGGTAAGTAACACTTCTAAGCTTGGTGGTGAGGGGATGAACCACTGAATATACGTGATATGTGTTTGGTTTTGAGGTGACGCACATGCTAGGTTGGGCGTGCACCGTGTGAATTATGACGCGATTGATTCTGTAGTACTGTGTAGTTACCTAATCTTGTTTTTATCCATTAAATCTATGTGCTTGAGTAATTGAGTTGTGATCCATGTTAGAAATCATGTTTAGGCTATATACTTATTCTGTGGGACCTACAGAGGTCATATCTGCTGTGAGTTATTGCTTAAATGGCAGTTACATACTCAGTCATACTCATTCATTTGCATATCGTATCTCAGTCTCCATTGTTATTTATTGATACATCATATCATCATATTGGGATGATTTTCATGTACATTGTGAGCCCGAGAGACTGGAGAGATTGATGACTGAGTTGGGGCCTGAGGGTCGGATTGCGAGTGATATTTATGGGATCAGGCTGCACGCCGCAGCAGGATTTATTATTCTGCGATGAATCTTCCCTGTATTATTGATTCATGATGAGATTGGGTTGCACGCCATAGCATGATTTATTGATTGATGCCATATTGGTTTATTATAACGCTTGGGTTGGATCTACCCTCCCTCCCCCCTGGAGTTTGCACACCCACAACGAGCGCAGTTGCTATTGATTCATTTGGGCTAGATCTGCCCTGTACAGTTATGAGTCACTGAGAGTGTTGAGGGCTGGATCTCCCTTATTTAGTGCTGGGTGACTTAGTATGTTGAGTGATTGAGCGTGATGAGTGGAAAGTCTGAGCCAGTGAGATTGAGTACTCTGAGAATATGCGTATGGTTTTATCACTGAGTTGCAATGGATTCAACATGCACACTTGACATATAGGCATAGAGATGCATCTTCTTCATGTTATACAGTATTGCGTCATTCAGGACTTCACATACACATTGACATGTAGGCATATAGATGTATTTTTCTCATGCCATTTGAAAATAAAACATTTACCTGTTGAAAGTTTTGGGAAAAATCACATTTTTACAAACTTATATTTTGGTGATTTCGGTAAAAAAAATTAGGGTTTCACTAATATACTTGAAAAGAATGCCTATTTTCCAGAACCTTGAACAAGCTGAGCATTATATCTCTGAGTTACTTCTTTTATCACCTTCATTATGTTGTTATGAACTGTTGTTGGCTATTGGTGTTGGACTCCGACCATTGTTCAACCTCGTCAGTACTTTCAACATAAGGTTAGGTTTGTTACTTATTGAGTACATGAGGTCGGTTGTATTGTACATGTTGGTCTTTAAGCTTGGTGTAGCTTAAAGAGAGTGAATGGAAAATGGTGGGAAAAGAAATGGAGGGAAGTGAAATTTTTAATTAGTGCACTTTGTCCCTCATTAGAAGGAGGAAAGAAAATCTATGTGTATATATAGAGAAGCTCTTCTTCTAGCTCTTAAAGAGTTGAGAAAAAGGCAAGCCTCGCGCCGTCGTCGTCGCTCGCTCGCTTGGCTCGGCTTCGGCTTCGGCTTCGGATTCGGATTCGATCAAAGATCGATTGATTGATTAATATTTTTAGACAAAGGTCCGGTCCATTTTTCTTTCCCGAATTATTTTAAATCTGTTTTTAATTTTCCCGCAATCTTCACACCTGTTCCAACAGCTATGGTTGTTTTGAAAGGTTGCAAAACCTTTTCAGAAACAGTACGAGATTGGCTATAAATATGCCTTGAATCCCAGAATCTTCACTAACTAAATTTTCTGATCTTCTTCTTCTTCTTCTTCTGCACAAAAATATTCCAGTGTGTTTTACGACCATTAAGTGGTTCGCTGATCATCGGAGTTTTTGGTACCGATACGCTGGTGAGATAAATCGTTCTATCCTGGGAGGATATATTCCAAAACCTCGGGTACTGAGGGAAATAATTTCCTTAAGGACACACTGTATATTCAGTGGGCTCGGTTTATTCTTGTATTATTCTTTTTTTCCGGAAGAGAAGCTAAGGACGCATGGACTAGTGCACCCGCGCTCAGCACGCGCTAGTCAGGTTTCTAACTGTCCCAGATAAATTCCACTAGTGGGCCGCGCTAAGCCCACGCTAGTGAGGTTTCTCACTGTTTCTGTATTTTCAGAAAATTTATTATTTTATTTTACAGCAATACATATTAATAAAATCTTAAGGAAATTAATATTTTTTTTTGTATTCTGTTTGTGGAGATTAAAACCTGCGCGTTTTCTACTCCTTCTGAATTTTATTATTCTGATTTGAAGATATAAAATACTTCATCAGAGTTCTGAAATTCAGAAAATGATTTGAAGAACATAAAAACTTCATCGTTTTCTGTGAAACAGTATATAAAAACTTCGGTTTTTATTTATTATACATACTGTTTGTTGTTGATTATAGTATTGTTTACTGTTCTGATTTTTGCCATTGATTGAACTCTTCTGTTGTTGACAGTGAGAAATGGCAATTGATAACGGAAATTCTTCTGCGACTGTTGCGGCAACGACGATAGCCTCGTCAAGCCGAACTGTTGTTCCCCCGGCAGAAAAATTGGGGAAATGTTTGGAGCCAACTTCAAAGGATGGCAGCAAAGGGTGTTCTTCTGGCTTACCACAATTGGTATGCAGAAATTCACTAGCAAAGAACCTCCAGTGCCTGCTGCGGACATNCTTTAGAGGATGACTTGTACAATGTGTACAGTGCGATGAATACTTCGAAAGAATTATGGGACGCACTTGAGAAGAAGTACAAGACGGAAGATGCATGCTTGAAGAAATTTGTGGTTGCCAAGTTTCTAGACTATAAAATGATAGACAACAAAAATGTGGGAACCCAAGTTCAGGAGCTTCAACTTATTTTTCACGACCTTATCGCTGAAGGTATGGTCATGAATGAAGCATTTCAAGTGGATGCAATGATTGAACAGTTGCCTCCTTCATGGAGAGATTTCAAGAACTATCTTAAGCACAAGCGCAAAGAAATGAAGTTGGAAGATCTTGTGATTCGTCTCAAGATTGAGGAAGACAACAAAACAGCCGAGAAGAAGTCTTGCGGAAATTCAACGATCATGGGAGCTAATATCGTTTAGGAGAATGCTCCAAAAGTAAGAAGAGGAAGAGATCTTCTAGACAGACTGAGGAGCAGAACAAAAAGAAATTCAAGGGCAACTGCCACAACTGTAGAAGAGTTGGTCACAAAGCCCCTGATTGTCGTCTCCCGAAAAAGGATAAGAAGAAGGGACAGGCCAACATAGTGGAGAAGAATGATGACATTGATGATCTTTGTGCAATGCTTTCGGAATGCAACTTAGTTGGAAATTCGAAGGAGTGATGGATTGACTCCGGAGCCACTCGATATGTTTGTGCT
Organism: Nicotiana paniculata; assembly: GCA_005239505.1. Taxonomy (NCBI): domain Eukaryota; kingdom Viridiplantae; phylum Streptophyta; class Magnoliopsida; order Solanales; family Solanaceae; genus Nicotiana; species Nicotiana paniculata. The sequence continues at coordinate 101 of ML316817.1, read as the reverse complement.
GTCAAAGAAGCATTTGCGACTTACTCTATTGCTAGTCTCGAAGAAGAGATTTCCATGGGAAATAATTCAACAGCCAAGATTGAAGGTTATGGGAAGATATT